>OY720044.1:14582236-14728313 GCA_963082485.1 Eudonia mercurella | reverse complement strand
AACTTGTGGAGTGCTTCCGTTAGTCTCATATCTCGTTTAATCCTTTCACCGTTTGGTTTTATATCAGTTTATGACAACTAGTGATATATTTTGAAAACATTAATTTTATGGATTTTAATTGAATAAATCTTTTTAAACGTTTCAACTTAAACCTAACTTCTACCACTATTTAGTACTGCATATAAAAACCGCTGGAATCATTTATGTTGTTTAACCGATTCATGGCCTCCTCATTCAAATCAAAGTTTCACTTTGAGTTCATACAAACTATGTGTGACAGACACAACATGCGTGTCATCGGGGACTCTGTGGCCTATTTGACATGACACGCATTTCGTGTCATCGGCTACGAGTCGGTGCAATGAACGTTAATTATGCAGTATTGTTTGAAGAAGTACTTAGATGGTTTTCTACGCAGAATATGCGCCTACCTTTAAGAAAACGGTCGCTGCACAATAATTATGTGTTGAGAGAAACATGACTAATACTGTTATTCTAATAGAACTGTAAATAATTGTTTGAAATAAAATTTCTCTAAAAAAAATTTCGGATAGAATACAACTTAATAAATTATACAAACACATTTATTTGTCGTGTAAACACGACACACAAATATAACGCACACATAAATAGTTGTCTGATTAATCCTACTGTAGCGGTCGAAAGGTTAAACTGTCATGATCTGAACATGTTTAAGCATGTATCAAATTAACTGTAATTGTATGGATGTTTTAGGAATATATTATTATCACTTTGAGGTAGATGGAGATCATAGATTGCCATTTATATCCTTTCGTGGCTTGATCGTTTTGACATCCACATATCTATTAGTGTATACTTAGTAAACGTATCTAAGACCTTCCTAATCGTGTTAGAATTGGTACCAGGTCTTTGTCATTCTAATATAATTAATGTTTATTAATGAAACTAACTGTGTAAATGTTTATAATGTTTATTCATTGAAACTATCTCCACCTTCTTGAAAATCGTTTGATTTTCAAGATGGTGGAAATAGTTGCATATGTAGTAGGTACAACTTGGTGTAATGAAAAAATGCTATGGTTTGTGGCCCATGGTGATTCATAGGTTAATAACTATAATTAAATATTATACATGGACGGAATGTAACAGGTTCTAATCAAGCTCGTGCACAATTCTATTAAAACCGTAGGTTTTTGAGCGATGGTTTATCGAAATAGTTCTTATCTATAAGGTCAGTAATCAATTAATCGATACTCATAATCGGAATATGTAATTTCTTGTTAAAGTAAGTACCTACCTATTTACAGGGAACTGCGAATCAAGTATAACAACCGCGATATTGTACAGGCCTAATATGACTCAATCAAACGCACAATGTAGTCTTTGTTGTACTTGATTGGCTTTGTTTTTTGTCTGTACCGTAATATGTTAGAAATATTAAATGTCACAATAAAAAATCGTATAAAAATTCTACAAAAAAAAACACCTTTCTTCAATTAAATGTTCAATGTTATACGACTTTTGTAACTTCTTTTAAAATATCGTAGGTTGTAGGGACCCGAGCGGTTTAGACTAAGATTGACAATATTTTTTATTATATTTTATCTGAGGCTCAAATTAACTTTACTATATTCGAAAGGTAAACCTATTATGGAGTGTCGTTGATGATGGTTATAATGCATTATGCGTTGGAATGGAGTAAGGAAAGAGTGTTCTCTTTGAATATATAAAATTAATAGTATTTAATACTTTCCCAAAGGTGCGGAACAGGGCCTATAAATGCCCCAATGCTAAGCAAAAACAAAATCGTTGTAAACAACTTTAAACCCTTTGAGAGTACGAATAAAGGAAAAAAGGAAGATGACAGGGTTTAACAAAAGCGTGTTCATTTAAAAATGTACAAAAAGGTTTTTGAATGAATAAGCGTGACCTAAATCATGCCCTGAAGATTCGTCCTGCAAAATCGAACCTTTGAAATAACAAGAAAAAAAATCAAGTATTTCGAAAAATATATAAAAATGATAATTCCATTTAAAAAAGAGTAAATCTTTGACGCCTTATCGTGTCTGAGATTCTCGCATTTTTTAATTTGCATTGATTTATCTTGGTTGATTACTTAGGATTTATAATTTATTAAAATGTTTGTTTGTTTTAAATTTTATTTTAATTCAGCTTGTTTTGTTTGCAAGAGGGAATGTCTAATATCAACGAAATTTTAAATTACATAATGTGGCCTAAAGGCTATAATATAATGTTATGCTATAATATAACCAGAACTACATTACGCTTATTAAGGTGAGTCTATACTATGTTTTAAATATTATTTGTTATCACGCGAACCTATTTTTAAAAGACTTATGTAATGGTTATATGTGTTTTCTTCACATTTCCTCCCATTGTGCGTAGGGTTACTATGTAAGGAAGGAATACCAGGCACATTTTTTTAAATATATTTATTTTTCAAACTCATAATTACAAAACAACTTGTCGTGTTGATTAAAAAAGGTCAGGATTTCCTTAGCATTAGAACTATTAAGAACCCAGTTTCAGCATATTGAAAGTCTTTATAGATATAAATTAAACTAACTCATCATTCATCTATCATCTACCACCTACTGAAAGACTTGTACACGTGTCTTATATCAACCATTATTTTATATTATTAAATAAAAGGCATTGGTGTGTGCAAAGCTCAACCGCAAAGAAACATTTCTTATAATATATAAAACGTGTCAACTGAATAAGTTTTATACACTTTCGTATGAATAGTGTAGATTCACCTTTGTAAGCAGTTATAATGATCATTGTAGGAAAACATTGAATGCGCGTATTCGTGATTCGAGTTAAAATATTGAATTGTATTTGTTTTATATTTTGACGAATCAAAGCGATTGCGTGATATTGAAATTCATTAAGTAGATGTAAAATTGGAATCAGGGGAAATTAATGTGATGCTTTAAAACTAGTCGAGGTAAGACTTTTACTAGTCAAAAGGAAGAAGGTAATTTTTTTTAAATAAAATATTAAGACTTGTTTGTAGTGGACTGTAGAACATTTTATTTATGAAGGTTTTAAACTTTAGACATTGAATGTCCGTTTTGACATGTTCTTTGCTGATAGTTACGTGGTGTACACTGGCCCTATAATAACTTGTCTTGAACAAAGACCAATACTTTCAAGAACTAGCGAGCGTGATGTGTCAAATTGACATGTTACTTACGAGACGTACTTTCATTGTATATGAGACCCTATACCGGTCATTAAGCCGTCTAAAGTATTCTACAGAGGCAGCTTAATAGCATTTATTTGTAAAATGTCATATTATGAGCTTACTTGTGAGTACATAACTTACAAATCTAGCAAGGAACGTGTAAAATTTCAAATTCATATTGCGTTGGTTAACATGGGAAACTGAACACTGTTATTAAAGATTGTTTTTCAACATTGAGCCGCTGGTGAAAATTTTATTGCATTGAAGGTAATCAACAGTGGTCGGCGTAGGTAGTGCCATTTGGGGTGAATGACCTCAAATGTATATATTAACATGGACATGCCCCGGGATTCGAGATTTCAAAATCGATATTGAGTTTACTTATTTTTAACTTACTAGGTAGAAACTATAATTATTATACTGTTTTCTGTCTTTTTATTCTCTGGAAAAGATTAAGCGGTAAGACCGTCGAAATTGTACATGTGGTGTTTGTGTTATTTAGCCATTTAAATATTTTTGTATGGTGTGAAATAACGAATATTGTCTCGATTTTAAGAAGAATCGTTTTTCAATTTACTCATTCCGCTGAACTGAAGCGGAGTGAATGGTTTTATTTTTGTTTACTTATGTTTATTTTTTGTGTTATTTAGGTACACTAATATTACCAAAAGAGTATTAGGATTATTTTTAGGGTTAGCTGCAAACCTAAAAAAAAATAGTACATTTAGACAATTACATCCCGTTGTCAAGAAATAGTATAGACGTATAGAAATCACTACAGATTTAAAATACTGTTTGTAGTACTAGTTTGTCGTAACGCTTATAGCAACGAAATTGTTTTTTATGAAACTGCTGTTCTCTTATTGCTAACAAAGTAAGTATTAATAGTTTAAAAAAATTGTGACATTTTTAGGTAAGCAATATTTGATTAACTGTGATTTTTACAATCCCGGGATTTTGAGATGAGAGGGATGTCCACGTTATGCCACGATCGACGAATCTCGTGAAATAGCACTAAATACACCGACCACTGGTAATCAATTAAATATTTAGCTTGTTGCGGCCACATTAACGATAATAATACAGTAATACTGATGTTGCTGACATTTTTCCAGGCAGTTGATGTGTTGAATTATGGTCCTGTTAATAAAACTAGTGCTGGCACAGTTTGCAGTGTGAAGTTGCCTTAACATGAATGAACCGGCAACAAATATGAACAGAGTTTTAGAAAGAGAGCACGCTCTATAAGCCGAAGGTATTCGATCGAGACTAATAGTCTCTTTCTAGAGAGATCGACGAGTATTATTTACCACCACACCAATTTCTTTTCAACACCGCCACCACAGATTCCTTCACAATGTTTGTTTTGTCCTTATAAATTGTTGATATTGTTTTTATGTTAAGTTGTCTTTAGATTGTTTTATGCACTACGTTAAAATATTTTAGTTTTTTAATTATTATAATTGTAATGCATTTTATGAGACTCTAGTATTAAGTGCTTATATAATCAGGTAGTTTTATAAATGTTTCGAGGGCTATAGTGTTCTCCACAACGCTTGTGTGTGGACGACCAATTTATATGTTAACTCAAGTAGTGTAGTCTAGCGGATGTATTAACGCTAGTCTCTGGTTACCATACAAATGGACTTGGCTAGGCCTGGGCTCCTACTATGCCTAATGAATTTGCCCAGTGTGGTGAAGTTGAGTCCATATGTCGTGCACAAGATGGCCGCACATACACTCGACTGTCCAATATTTTAACGTAATGTATTCTGTAATTTATAATGTGTAATGTATTGAAAATGACTGCCGTCTTGATGTTATTATTAATGTTATACTGGTGATAAACTAATGCTATGTGCCAATCGTATAAAATATATTAAACTGTCTACATGTGTTTTTATTTACTGCTCGTAAAATAGGAGTTGGGAGGGGTCAAATAAATGTTTACATTCAAATCTTAAAATATATAATAAATATTTTTCGAATTTTCTTCAACTAGTATAGTACAATATGAACATAGCTTACTTAATTACCTCTTAACTAAAACCATAGATTACATTTGATTAGATTACTAAATCTTTATTGTACTTTTCTGTACACATTTTGTGCAAAAAGATGCGAGTAAGGCATTAATATTTTTGACATTTCGGTGGGTTAAATGTTAGAAATTTAGAATTAACTTAATCTGCGCATACGCATACATGATGTGGAGTTTGTGCGTATGTACACTGTTTTGTTTGAATACCGAATTCCTTTGAATAAAACCTTATGCAGCGCTAAACGAAATAAATAAAAAACTCACAAGGTCCCTGTTAGCGGTAGTCGGTGACAAAAAATTAAAAAATTAAATTAGTTCTTCAGAAAAAAAGACTAAATGTTATTTAGCTTTTAGAACTGAAACGATAGTTTTAACAAAGTTGTTACTGGGACGATTTTACTAATTTAACTTAGTAGAATCTTGTAAATCAATTGTTACGATTGTAGTAACGAATGTTTCGTTCTATTTTAATATTTGTCGCGAGTATCGTTTTAAATCTAACAAGTACTAGCAACACAAGAAATACTCTTCAGGACACCTGGGCACCGTGATCTGCAGTTTGGGGCAGTTGGTGATCTTCTCGCAGCGGCACCGAGACTTGAACTTTCTCTTAGCTGTCCTCTCTATAAAGTTACTGACTGCCGGACTACCGTACTTGTCAGAGTTCTTAAAGTAACCCAACTTGGAGATGAACCTCGGCGATGGAGACTTCACCCTGGGTGCGTACGTTCTGGCTACGATTTCTTCAACCGTGGTAGACTTTTCCGTCGCTTCGCTAGACGTTTCGTATGTGACTGAACTGACTTCGTTTTTCGTGTACTGGTTGTCATTATACTGTGGACTTTCGCTATACTGTGAGTTTTCGTTAGATAAAGGCGTTGTTTTACCCTCGTTTTGAGTGTATAGGTTCTCCGAGCTACTTTCGTTTTGCTTGGTGAGAGGTATCGTTTCTAGGGCCTCCCCCTCTGGAGCTGTGTCAGGTATGAGAGGTTTCACAAAGGTTAGGTCGCTGCCTGCGTCCTGGGGTGCGGCGGAGATGAGCCTCGTGCAAACGAACGTTGCGCACAGTAATCTGAAACCAAACAACGTGCAATGAGAGTTGATCTGTGATGTAATTTAATAAAATTTCTTCTAATTTGGTTGACAAAGCAAAAAAATAATAATTTATAATATTTTTTTACCGAGTACCAGTAAAAAAAATGGTTTTCTTTGTACACATAATAAACTGATCGATTTGATTTATTTATTTCTTTTTATTGATTGCAGTAAGTATTATATTTGCGACTGTTTCTTGTATATTAACATAAAGAAGTTTAAATCTTTAATCAGCATATTATGGCTTTAATAGCTTCCTATATTACAATTACTAGTTTATTCGAGTCGACTTTGAAATGTTTAAAATCCTTTAAACTAGTTTTAGCTCGTGCTAATATTATTATCATCTCTTTTTATCGCATCGCAAGTTCATTCACATTAACTCCTATACGTACCACTTCAATGTAATTCTACTCTTCACTTTATTTTATAGCTATAAAAGCCGGTCAAGTGCGAGTCGGACTCGCGCACCGAGGGCTCCGTACAAACTTGTATGTAAATAGTTCGTTCATAACGGTGATCGAGGTCTCCATACATCGACATAGGTCGCGATTAGTTTACCAACTGCAAATAAGTTTGTAGCTGAAAAAAATTTTTGTGATTGAACAACAAATTATCTGAATTTTCCTTAAGGTACTTGTGCTGTAAGACCTTCCTTCTTTTTCATGATTCTAGGTCTATGAGAAGTACCTACCCTATAAGGTTTTGATTCCCCTAAGAAATGTTAGAAAATAAGGCTCAAATGCTCGTATCTTTGGATTGCGTTGATTTAGAAGCTTGATTTTTGTACAGCCTCAAGAGACCGCAGACATAGATATTAAATGTTAATTTTAACTTGATACCTCCACGCGCTCCCTAGAAAAAGGGTCTTGACAGACAGACGGACAACATAGTGATCCTATAAGGGTTCCTTTTTTTGCGGTACAGAACCCTAAAAATGAGGAGCCATGACCTATTAATATATTCTCGAAACTTGTCTTTATGAATAGTTATATTATTGGTTAATAAGGCTGCTATTAATATTGATATAGGCTAGGAAATGTTGTTTCCTCGGACCTAATTGTGAAACACGCATGTTGACTGTTGTAGTTTAAAAAAGCCGACACGCATTTCCACGCCGTCTACTTCATCACATGGCGTTTTGACTGGCTTACAGTTATTATAGGTTTATAACGGGGAATAACGCAACAGACTACTTTGTATAGGTATCATATAGATATAATATTTACTTCATTATTGTTTACCCGACGGACGTTTCGACCCCGTTTTTTCCCCTTTAGTTGATGGCTTCGTGCGATTTACGTGCACATTTAGCTAATGTCATTCGACCCCGTTATTAACCTTTGATCAATATATATATTTTTATATTAAAAGGAGGCAAATGAAGAGGCCGGTCACCTGGTGCAAAACCAAAGTAATCTCAGATGCGTTGCCGGCCTTGGGGAAGGAGTTGGATCTTGGGAGGAAGTAGGAATTGGGAGGGGGTAGGGGTACTTTCACTCACGGGACGGAACACAACAGCAACGGGTGCCATGTTTCACGCCGATATTCTGTGAGGGGTGGTATTATGCCGAGCGAGCAGGCCCATTTCGTGCTGCAACGCAGCGTGGCTCTACCACTCAGAAAATGGAACGCAAAAGTTCAAAAGTGCCAATGCGCCTTAGTCTAGTTTTATTTTCTTTTATGATGCCTGCCTCTCTGTGTTAACCACTAGACCACATGGCCGGGTTCGTTTTCCAGCGCTACTCGTGTGGTTGGTGGTAGGGCTTGGTTTAAGTCTGCTCGGCTAGTTACCACCATCTTATGTAAATGCTTTATCATGTTCCGACGAAAAAAACGATGCTACCACAAAGAACCAACCAATATGACAGTTAGAGGTAAGATAGCCGATAGGATTCCGGCTTGAAGTGCGCTTGCACCATTTGCCTTATCATCTCTTAACATCAGGTGTGATGAAAGCCAAGTGTTTCATCATCACTATCATCTCAGCCAAAAGACTTCCACTGCTGTAGTTTTTACCGGTAGATAAATTAAATTAAAACTTATATGCTATTTAGTGGGTAAGCCCACTCTCTTGCCCTAGACTAACGCAAAGATGAATCCAACATGAATTACTATATATTTATAGCTGTATTCAAAAATAAATGTAAATTTAAAAAATAACATCTATAGGGCTTAAAACGAGACAACCAAACAAAGAATCTTACATAAATATAGTCGAGGTAAATATTTGAAGTCCATGACCTGCGCCTGCGGCTGTTTACTCGAGTCTGTCGTTTCCACACGCGACACTATGATTCGTAACTACTACTTATGTACTTACACAAAAAAAACCTTAAAATATATTAGCATTTTTTACATTGTTTGTCAAACAAGTTTATCATTTTCTCAGTGAAAATATGCGAGCGTAATGATGTCAAGGCCGGAGATGGCAGCGCACTTCACCCGGAAGCCTCAACCAGCAAGGAACTGCGTAATCTTTTAGTGCCTTACAAATAAACAAAGAATAAACTCCGAATAGTTATTCCGTGTTTAGTTCCTGTCATGTAAACGTCATTTCAAGTTAGAGTTAAAGAGACAAAACACGAAATAACTATTCGAAGATTATTCTTTGTTTATTTGTAAGACCCTTAGGGCTGATTTTTCAATCGTCAGTTAAACTTTATTCATTGAATAGTTTTGACATAATAACAGATTCTCTTTAGAAAATATGTCACTATGACAATGTTATTCGTTGGATAAAACTTATCTGAGGATGAAAATAGTGTACCTTTACCCTTAGATTAATAACGCCTATTCTAAGCCTTTACCTCAAGACACGGTCAATACGAACCGAGCTCCTTTTTCAGAGTGGCTAGTGCGAGTTTCATTTACCATTTCAATTCGTTTGGTCTCGTTAACGAAAACAATAATTTGTATGACAAAAGTGGCAACGGGAGTTGTAACGCATGTATCTTAAGGGGGTGCAGCGCGGAATTTGAAAATTTACGTGTTTTTAAGTCACTGGTGCTAGGCGCTGAATAGGTCTTATACATTAAAAGGACTAGTATATGTTAGCTTGATCCTTTCACAAGGTCATGGTTGTCTTGGAATTTGAAACAAATACCCAGAAACTGCATAAACAATACGTTAAATAATGATAACTAAAAACTTATTTCTTCAGAAACTTTGTAAATATAGCACAAATGAAACAATGATCCGACATCAAAATGTTTGTATTGATATTCCACAGGTCACTGTTGTCTTATTTTTCAATAAAAAAACATGAATATTTCTTACCCAAAGACTTTTCTTATTTTTTACCCAAACGCCTATGATTTTACGAAAGTAAACATTGCTCTAATTAAATCATCAGCCTACTTTGTACAGATATTAGTGTGCGTGCGTATTCTTGTCGTGCGCCGTTGTCACACCCACTGCCACGCGCCCCTCGCTCGCTATCATAAAGAAACTTGAAACTCGCAGTTTTGCGTCCACGCTGCACCCCCTTAATACAGAGGCAAATAAAACTGGCCCTAGGCACATAGTTTTTTGGATATTATTCTGTCAACTATATGCCCTATTTGATGTCAGTGGGTACCACAGGTCGGTACAGTCGGTAACGTGCGATACGGCAGCACAAAAAGCCCCTAACCGCAACTTAAGAGCGTTTACGCCCGCACTAGCACCACTAATAAAAAAAACATATCTAGTAATTAGAGATGGAAAATTAAATTATGTCACCTAATGAACATCTGACATGTTATGGTTTAGTTAAATAAGACGTTACAGCTAAAACGGCCACGTTTAACTATAACGCCGTATTTAACTAAACCATAACATGTCAGATGTTCATTAGGTGACGTAAACATGCTAAATAACTTCATTCAAATAGTTTGTTGAGCATAATTTGATTTTCTATCTCTAATTACTAGATATGTTTTTTTTTCATTGGCGGCGCTAGTGTGTGGCGTAAACGCTCTTAACCCCACACTCTAATACAGCGCATTCTTTACTATTCTATTCTTTATTTCTTACAATAACCTAAGAAGCCGATAATTAATTATCTAATCGCACCTAATTGATTTATTCTGAACTGATACTTAACTTGCGAATTGTTCGACGCTACGGTCCGAGGAATTTGGGTACCGAATAAAACGTGCCCTATTTATGGTAAATAATGGAAGTAAGTACATAAAGAGTTTGATCGCGTAGTCAAAATCTCCATAACCGTTTTGCATGATTTTTGTAAATATTGCGCCTCTTCTATATTTTTTTTAAATTGGTCCTTCGCAATGTCTTGATTGTTGTGATCTACACCGGAACTAGCATTTTGTCCAATAATGGTGTTACAGTAACAGCGGCAGCGCCGTGGTGGGAACCTCCGCCCTTGTATTGTTCACTCCAACTGTTGTATGTCATTGTTCTGTTCATAATTAAGTTATAAGGTAATCGTGAGGTCAAATATCTCATTTTTAGGGCTGGTTTAAATAATGTTTATATGCCACCCAGACAAGACCCGGAGCATTAAGGCAATGCCCGAGAAGAAAGCCCGGGCAATGAGGCCTAACCTCGCAGCCCGAACCATACCCAACAGTGGGATGATGAATTCAACGAACACATAAGAATAAAATAAATGTTTATGTTTTATAATAAGTCAATAGTCACGTAAGTAGTTGGTATATCTTTATCTAACGCAAAAGTTTACAGCTTAAGCAGCTTACTCTCAGCCATACTCTTTGTACTGTTTGTCAGACGCTGCAGTTCGAGTCCCGCTCGTGGAAGTTTTTTTAAACATTTTCCGAATTATGATAGGCTAGGTATAGCGACTATCTAGTTTGGTGACGAACATATCTTACATTTATTTTATCTTGTAATTTCGAGCACTTTTGGTCCTTGGTCACAGACTCACAGTCACTGTAAGGTAGACTGACCGACTTTTTACCCGACTGCAAAGAGGCCCTTCCTTATGTTTTCGCGCCTATCTTGTATGTAATATTCCTTATTACCTCATATCTCCAGAACCGCTGAACGGATTTACATAGGTAATTGATAGATATAGATTCGTCTTAGCTGCCCAAGTGTTCTTAGATAGGTGACGTTAAAAAAAAACATGGCGGCTGTGCGACGTCATTGGAGTTGGTGAAAAACAATTTTTTTTTCGAATACTTCATTATGGGTATCAAATTAGAGGGCTCAACACAAGGATTTCAAAAGGTATATCATGAAATTTGTCTAACTAAAAAGACAAAAAAAAAATAAAAATTTAAAAAAAAATCCAAAAACCCGCCTGCGTAAAAATAATAAGTACCTAACTAAATATAAAATCAACTAAAAAGGCCGGGACAAGATCAAATTCAATGTATGCAACATCATACATAACACACAGTCGGAGGCATAAAATTTAATGATAAATCAAATCATCATACATAAGTTATGTACACAACACACAATCGGAGGCATAAAATTTTAAGATAAGTCAAATCATTCTCACTTTGTTCGTGCCTCTGAACTGTGTGTTATGTATGATGTTTTTGGCGGGTTTTTTGTTTTTTCTTTTAATTTTTATTTTTACTTTATTTTTGGGTTTCGATTCTGTCTGGGTGCCTAGTGACAGTTCCAATCGCCAATGGTTCACGTTAACGAAAACGAGAACTAGAATGAACGAACGCCAGAACGTGACACGACACCTTGTAGTTTGGCTTGAATTGTCTAGCAGTGTCAGTAAGTCGATGGCAAACAAAATGCCGTTTAACATATTGAAAAAGTATAAAGGAAGTGATACCTAACTGTCTACGCAAGATTACTGGCAAATAGGTATGTCAAGACAACGCAAGCATCAGTAAAAAAATTGGTCATTGTTCCGAGACAATACCGCGACTAGAACCACCGACTACCGCGGTAATTAAGATGCCAGATAGCAGCTCATGAGCAAAGTTTAATTAATTGTGGAAGCCACCGTTCCGGGTTGTAGGAAAAAACCTAAGGTTTTTAAAGATGGGACAAAATGTAGCTGCTAGAAAATAACAAACAACTTGAATACCGACCGGTTGAACAAGAAGTGAGATCGCATCAACATTTTTAGTAATTTATATAAAAACGTAGCGTGGTGATTAAACCTTTTCTTTCTATCAATTGTAGTGATGACTTGATTTCAATGATGAAGGCCTTTGCCCAGCTGTGGGATAGTAAAAGAAATACGTTTTTTATTGAAGAGTTAAGCAGAAGCAAAGTCCTCCTCCGTGCTTCGGAAGTCACGTAAAGCCGTTGGTCTTAGCAGTCGTTAACAATCAACAATCCGCAATGGGCCCGCGTGGTGGCTTATGGCCCATTCTCCCCATCTATCTATAGGGAAGGCTCGTGCCCCAGCAGTAGGGACATAAAATAAGAGCTGTTGATAGATTGATTGTAAAGTCCAGATGTGAGGACGGCTGTGGCGCAGGAGCTGTTGTCGTTACTTTGCCGACCCACAAGTTGCTTCTTTACACCTCCTTTTAAGGAGCAATCAATGTTTGTAGCATTATTGTGTTCCGGCAGCAGGAGATAATATTGCCAGTGCCTCAGTAGTTGAGGATCCCGGGTGAAGTGCACTTTCACCATTGTCCTTATCATCACTAAACATCAGGTGAGATGAAGGCACTATGCTTACTCGTTAGATATGAAAAAACCCAAGATGGACAATATCTAGCTACCATAACAAGCAACTTAATACTTGGCCGGATATGAGACTCGTTTTAATTTTAAAAAAACTCAAATATACCTAATCCAATGCTGACAAAAAAGTGAGATAGCATCAACTTTTTTTAAATTTAAATAAATATCTAATTAAGTTTGCGTTGTTTAATTAGAATAAATATTAATGAATGACTAACACAAAATACTCGAGAGACAAATAATAATTAAGAATGAGATCAAAAATGGACATTTTATTTCGTAATTTTTTTACGAACAATATTATTACATTAAACTCATGACTCATGCATGACTCAAAACAAGAAACTGTTGGCTTCGCATGCTATACTCGTATGTGCATCATATGCAATTAAAATGCAAGAACACTATACGTCCAATCGATGGGCAAACGAATTAAATGAATCTGTCTTAAATTAATCTATTATTGCCGTTATCTAAACGCCAGGCAGTCTTAATATTAAAAGCGATGTCTTCCAGACAACCTTGGATTTAAGAATTCAAAAAAAAGGAGGAAGTCTATAAATACTCATATTATTATTTTCAATTACTTTTTTCTTGGCGATAATTGTTTGTGATTTTAAGAGGAAAAAAAGTGACATCAAACAATAAGTAATTGCCTAGGTTTCATCATTTGGGGAGCGACACGCCTTGGCCTCAGCTCACCTCCCCGAGCTGTCTGTCTGTGTCACCAGATAGGAAATTGCAAAAGCGGTACTATTGCGTAAAATCATAAAAATACAGAAAAAAAAAATTAAAGCATCCTTGGTGAAATGGATTGCATAGTAAGAGCTAAAGCTAGATAATTAGCAGCTATCTATCTAGTTATATAGACAATGCTTTTATTGTAAAACACTATAAAATTGAACATTAAGCATGAAATAAAATTTAAAAAAAACAATGTGGCGGTCTTATCGCTTTAAAGTGATTTCTTCCAGACAACTGAGCTAAAATTTAGATGTAGTTAAAATACCATTAGGAAAAGTAGTAATTATTAGCTTGCGTATCGTAAAATATTTAATTCGAATTACAATTAAACGTTTTTGATAAAACCACAAAAGATACAAAACCGAAGAATACATGTGAGATGAATTAATATCTGACGGACAAAATAAATAATATTTGTATTCTAGTTTACGACATAGGTACTTTTAAGTAACATCATTACCCGTGGTGCGAATTTCAAATTTCACCGATGCTCTTGCAATTAAAATTTACAAAAAGTTCACTATAAAAAATAATATGTTTTGAAAACATTCACCGATGACTTCGAATACTAGAGGAAGAGGGGAGCATGCATTTAACTATGTGAGAATTAAAGTCACCGGTATAAAAGTGATCCCTGACAATGAACTTGAGCTTAAACAATGAAAAATGGCACTGACCTATACATCGCTGCTCCTGAGTGATCACGACAGACGAACTAGACAGAAGGACACACGTTGTCTTATAAACCCGGCTCCCGACTAGTTCCCGCGCAAAAACAACAACACCGGCTTACAGTGGCGCCTCGCGTCAGAAACAGCAAACTATCCCACAGACTAATCAACGACCGGCTGATCTCGCAGATACAACAATACTATTTTACTGAGAAACTAATTTGTTGAGGCGTAAAAATGGCAGGGTTAGCTGATAGGTGAGACACTCTACACACTACACAGCATCGATACGCGATGTGAACATGGCCGGAGATTAAATTGTAATGTACGATTATACCATGTCTGTAAATAATGTTCAATTAATTATTTTATTTGTGAATCGGTAGTTTCAGTGTTTGAGAACTTTGCTAAAACTGTGCGTTTTTTACTTGACGCCTATTAATACTGATTATGTAGAAGCAAAGAGATTTAATATATAGTTAAATGTCTTTGTGTAGAAGTAACTAGTTGACCCGACAGACGTTGTCCTTATCCAAAGTGGCGATTCCCATACAAAATTACCAATTGAAAATTTTTCGATTTATCATCCGTTTTTTTGAGTTTTCTCATTTTTTTTTCTTTTATACCATCCTGGTATTAAAGGGAACAAAACAAAACATATGCAAATCAGTCAAGCCGTTTTGAAGTTATAGCGAGACTTACGAACAGCAATAGATTGTTATTTATATAGAAAGGTTGCTAGGAAAAGTATTATGATGTACTGTTTAATTTAAAAAATTTAAACAACTTTTTGAGAAACTGATAGGGTAACATGTCCAGTGCCCGGCCTCTTAGTGTACTTGTTGATCTAGTTCGTCCATAATTAAGCTCTACAGAGGAATTGGTGTTGGAGTATTTTTGACAAACTAATGAATATATTCAAAAACTCTTTTGAAAAATATAGGTTGCTAATTTTTACATAAAAAAAATATTTTTGTAAGTTTTCTCTAGTATCCGGCCGTCGCAATCCAGTGCCCGGCCACTTTATGCCTAGTCTCCGGCCACCCTTATAGAAACTTAGAGGCCGGACACTAGGTACTAACGCAACTTAAGGCTCTCAGATGGTTGAAATAAGAGTAATTTTTTAATGTTCACACAATTTATTACTAATTCTTAACTAGTTATGTTCTCCCACTTTGCTCAAGATTTATGTGAAAAAGGTAATACTATGAGATTACTAAATAAAACGTCAGTATAATGCGAAGCTATTTATTATAATTGGTTCTATCTTTTTTATAAAAAGGGCTAAGTTAGAAATCAGATTTATAAAAAGCAACAATCAATATATTGCTCATTAAGTGCTCAATCAGTGCAAATTTTTAGTATAATTAACCATGCAATGCAGGATGCGTCATTGTCACAGTACGATAATATACGTTAGCGCATGAGTACTAATACTACTTAAATAATGATAATAATGATGTAAATTGTTTTCGCGTTTTGCATGTAAGTATACACGCTGCTGCTGCTCTAACAGATTATTTTAAGTATAGATAGTGGCCGGATTACTAGCTGCAGCACCAGTCTCTGGCCTCTTAGTCTTTGTAAGGGCCGGTTTACTAGGCAATACTACCAATAGTCCGGCCTCCATATTCTCATACAAGATCTTTTACTTATAGTATTAGTAAAGCTTATTTTGGCGGCCGAAGACTGGACATAAGGTTAACTCGAATTTAAGTGAGACATTACTTATAAAATTATACTTCACGGCATACTCACTATATAATAAAATACTATAAATCAGCTCAACCATCAAACCCAGTGCCCGGTCAGGGTAGGCCGAACACTAAAAGTAGCCTATTTATGGTCCAGTCCACCGGCCCTCGATTTTTTTAAATTACGGTACTAAATAATGCATATTTTACTGCTAAATCAAATAAATAGACGTATATATGTCCCATAAAACGAAAACTTATTTAACATAACGTTAAAAAGAACTAGAACTCACCATTTAAAACACCTCTCCACTATTTATTTTTTTACTGGGCGTGGTTGTTTGCACGCGTGCACTAACCTCCGTTTTCGAATGCGTACTAAAACTCAGCTGATAACTTACAGCAGATGTCACTGTGTCTTAGTTGTAGGTAATTAAAAGTAGTTTTTAAAAACGGATTTAGCGTCGAAATCATAAGAGAATGCCT
The DNA here is from genome assembly GCA_963082485.1 of Eudonia mercurella. NCBI lineage: Eukaryota > Metazoa > Arthropoda > Insecta > Lepidoptera > Crambidae > Eudonia > Eudonia mercurella. The sequence goes on along the minus strand of OY720044.1, from coordinate 14,711,756 downwards.
AATATCTTTAAAAATAATATCGCGTGGACGGACATTGGTGGAGGCCGGTACACTGGACATGTTACCCTACCTACTTTAGTACCTTGAAGATGCAAAACTGTTTCGGTTTATGATTTTAATATAGAATAGATAAGACTAAGAAATATGGGTAATTTGGAGTAAGTATCTAATTCAATACCTAGTTACTTTTTCAACAGTAAACATAATTTAGTGTCTGCCAAGAGAATTTAAAAAATCTTACATGTGACGATTATTAATAACGATCATTCTGCGTCGTTAAAATAATTACCATCTGAGCAATTGCATACCGTAAAAATTACACATTTAATAAAGGTAGGTAGTTTGGTGAATCATTTCATCTCTATGGTTCTGTTTTTATTTTTATCTAACTTAACTGTACTAAATTTTCTCAGCGGAAAAGCACTTGTCCTATATTCTTATCATCATCATCATCATCATCATCATCATCATCATCATCATCGGCCTATCTTAGTCCACTGCTGGACATAGGCCTCCCCCAATGAGCGCCATAGCACCCTGTCCTCAGCTTGACGCATCCAGCATCTGCCTGCAGTCTTTCTGCATATTCTTATGGTAAGTGATATTGACATCAGCGCACATTCATTCACCCCCACCGGGAATCGAACCTTTTGATATGGGGCCGGTTAACCACAGCGGCGCCTGCGCAGCTGTTAAATAATATAACTCCTTTACTAGCACATTCTGGTACATTGTTGTATTTTTGAACTAGTCGAAGATACATTGCCAACAGAATCCGATATTTTATTCATTTCACGCAGGAAACGTTTTCTATCCAATAATGTACCGCAGCATGTAACGGAACGCAAGATGAATGAATCAGGGTGCCTAGTGCGAGTTTTTACCATTCGATCACTTTAACGAAAACAAGATTTTGTATGCAAAAAAAATTGTCTCCTTGTTTGCCACCAGGAAGCGCAGCTTCAATGCCGAGAACGAGGATTTGTAATCCTCGTTCTTATTAACGAGATCGATTGGCAAATAGTAATGCACTACGCTCCCTGATCTCTATACTATTAAAGCAGTGCAGTTTCTTTTTTTTCATTTTTTGAGAGAGTTTGCTGATAGCCTCATACGGCATTTTCAGCTTCACCGGGCTTTTTTGGGGGCGGCGAGAAACTTAAAGGGTTCCTCAAGCCGTGTGAAACGAATCACTTTCAGAGGTTTCCTAGAGGGAACGGCATCACGCACTAATGCGTGTCCCCGTGCCTTACTAGATTCTCCGAGGGGTTCGTATCGGATCGGGGTGCAGTTTCTTGCGCCCATTCTTCTCCACAGCTATAAATAGACGTCTGAATGGATGGTAGATAAAAAATTTTTTGGACGACTCAAAAGCAATTTTCTTTAGTTTATTTAAATAAATAAAAATAATAGTTTTAGTTTTTAATTTGCTATTTTTATTTCTTTGGTTTTTTTAAGTTCAGTTAAGTTACTCGTATGTTTCTTTTTTTTTGTTTTAAGTTTTGTTCTGTAATAAATTTAAATAATATGAAAAAAAAAAAAAGTTATAATAAAAATGACTTTGACTCTTGAATTTGAATTTGACCCCAGCAGTACGCAGTATATAGTAATTAATTTAAAAAATAAGGTTGCCAATAAAACAACAGCTACGTACCGTGCAAGCTCAAATGCATTACCATTAGAATTGAGCCAGTGAAAAGGTCGAGGATTGTTAATGGTTTCATGTTTTAGTTTGTTAAACAGTTTGAAAATAAATAAATAAATAATAATTGGTACTTTAAGAGAAATGTGAGCTATAACTAGGTATGTGAAGTCTTTTGACATTCGTATTTTAACCAACCCAATTGGATTAAAATTATAGTGCGCGGGGTAAAGAACTGAAGCCTTAGGGTCGGCAGTGTGTCGATCACGGTTCCACTACCCTACGCCTCGGTGGCCGAGTGGTAAAGCGCTCGGCCCGATACCAGAAGGTCTCGGGTTCAATTCCCAGGTCGGGCAAAGTGTTTCGGATTTATTCGGTGCATAGCCCGGGTTTGTGATCCCCAACCCGCATTTGGCAAGCGTGGTGATTAGGCCCATACCCATCAATTGTAGCGATGACTTGATTTCAATGATGGAGGCCTTTGTCCAGCAGTGGGACAGTTTATAGGTTACCAGCTGACCCGGCGGACTTCTACCGCATTTCTTTTTTTTTAAATATAGTTTATGTTACTCAGCGCTAATGTAGCGTTCTAATTGTGAAAGAGTTTTTTAAATCGCTCCAGTAGTTTTTGAGTTTATTCGTTGCAAACATACATACATACAAAAATACAAAGGTTTCCTCTTTATAATAGTACCTACTACTATTACTAACAGAGGTGTAAACTTTTTTTATGATAATTGTTTGTAGTTGTGTGTCTATAAACGTATATAAATAAATAATAAAATAGGTTTCTGTGGCAGGAAAACTGAATAGTAAACTCAGCCCATAAATAGGCTGTTGCCGGTGCAACTGAACCGAAACGGGCGGGGTGAACTCGGACAAAGCGGTGAATTGAGATAAAATATTAAATTTAATAGTAATGGAACGCAAAACTCAAACAAAAGTTTAAAAATAGAAAATCTTTTTAGATTTTGTACCCAAGTTTATAGCATAAAATGGGATGGACATTTACCAACTCATAATACTTAGCATAAATAGTGTCGGGCGAGCCTGCAATTAGTACTGGGTACCGGTTCTCGGTGCATCCATTAAGGCACTGATATCCGTGAAACAGCGCTCTCCAGTCGCTCTGCATACAAGCAAAGGGATGCAAACAGTACGTGATTGGATTCCACTGGATTCCAGTAAAAAAATACTCGAAAAACACAATTTATTTATAAACTAGATGTTTTATTAAAAAATAAAACAATAGCGTTTTTCTTATACGTACCTAGTTATTACAAATAAGTATACTTAATTTCATTGACGACGAAATAGATTATCATGTTTTAATGATTTTTCTATCGAGGAAATTTCATAATTCTGGAAAAATTACATTAGCCTTCTATAATTTCTCTAGGCGTTGTACCTATGTTATATACTTCTTATAGAAAGTATGCACAAAGAAGCACATTTCATACTATTCAGCGCCTTAAGGTGGTTAATCGGAACTGGCAGCGGTTTTCGCAGTCGTAAACAATGCTTTTTTGTGCGCAAAACCAAGGCCGGGCGAGGCGTTAAGCGGGAGTGCCTGGATGGACGCTGACATATGCCACCGGCCTCAACAGACTGTTATTGAATCAGCTAAGTGTTGGAACTAAGTTTTACTTTAAAAATATAACTAACTATTTATAAAATTCAAAATTCAAAATCATTTATTCAGTTTAGGCTACAAGTAGCTCTTATGAATGTCACTATGCCATCGGTTTGTAAGTCTACTCTGGGCGGGAGATCTTGTACTGAGAAGAACCGGCAAGAAACTCAGCAAGTGTCCAGCTCTTTTCTCCCTTACAGCGTCAAAAATATTGGAAAATGCCCGATCATAGCAGGACACTTTCCATCACAATAAACACAAAACTCGTCAGACGCACCCGCCGGCTGTCGCGCACTAATACGTTGATGACGTGTCCTTGCAAAGTTCAAGAATGCCAAGACGCGTACCGAACAAGTTCCGACTTTAATTATTCATTTTATCGGAAGACGAGCTTCGCGAAACCAAAAAGTTTTCTTTATGGACGCAAATTGCACAGCGGTTGGGCACTAGGTACTCGGCGAATATAGCCATTCCGGCTTGTTTTATGACGCAAAAAAATACTGTCTGGTATGCCTACGGAACTCTACCTACCCATTCTGGCATCTTGTAAAAGCTATTAATTGCGAATTGTGAGATTGTTTATTTGTGGCAGTATTGCAATAAAAGAGAATGTGATTAATAATATTTATACTAAAAGACGAATAGCAAAGACATTAAATCTCTTTGGTGGAAGGTAAAACATAAGACAAAACTAGTTATTCTGTTATAAAACTAAAACAGGAAGAAAAACAGCAAAACAAAAACGAACCCATGAAAACTTCTAATTCGATTCGAGTTGCTAATTGTAATAAAATAAAATACCTAACTAAATAACCTTAATTCAAAACAGTTCGTTTATTTAATGCTAACTGTTTTGGGTAGTTTTAGAATTCAATAGTATTTTCTGAAGTTTACAACGACACACGACAAGTAACTATTACCTAATCTGTGACACGACACAGAATTACTAAAAGTACCTACCTACATACCTACATATAATATTTTAATATAAAACAATAAAACATTACGAAAACCTAATCATAGAGTACCACCAGCAGCGGGGCAGGGCCCAAGCTACCGGTGGTCAGGGCTGCAGAATGAGGAACCTCCTGACAATACGTGCCGTGTCAAGGAGTACTGCTTTCTGAATCTGACCCTTGATCCAACTATCAAGGGTGTTGGTCGAGGCTCTTCGCTATCAGACCGTTCGCTGAAACGACTATCGGGACAATGATCGTCGAATCAACATTCCACATGGTGGTCACCTCGTGAGCCAAGTCAAGGTACTTGCGTAGTTTGTTCTTCTCAGCTCTCACGAGGTTCTCGTCATGCGGGATGGTGATGTTCACAAGCACCGCCCGACGTTGAGACCGGTCTACCACCACGATATCAGGCTTATTGGCGACAATAGTCCTGTCCGTCATTATTATTTAATGTAACAGACAAAATACTTAATAGCTATAAATAGGTACTCATATTCTAAAATGTAGCTATAGGTACAATATTGTTTACATTCACCACAGAACATATTAAAAAGGTATTAACTACGTAGTTATGTATGAGTGGCATATAATTCCTGGAAACTGATCCATCATTTGTAAGTGTTAGTCACCAACGAATTTAAAAAGAATTACCTACACGATAACAATGGGAAGTTGCTTGTCAACATCACAGCATCACTTTGTTGGAACGCATCGATTTGCCTTAGTTTTGTTATATTTATTACAGTTACAAATATCAAAATGCGTCAAAAAAAAAACAAATTGATGAAGTTCTTACATACATACAGTAAAAATTTAAAAATGGTTAAAAAACAATTTACATTAAGCACTCTGAAGCATTTTTAAATAGACAACATGATTCCACCCTGTCTTCGAGAAGAATTAGTATTGAGTGCTGTAGTTGCTCCTTAAACTTCAGGCAAACTGCGTCATTGTAGACCCCGTCTTGTCTTGGCAGTCCACAAAAGTCCAGTCGAGAAAACGGAGCAAACTATCATGTTTTATTACAACAAAATAAATATAAATGTTATTTCCCTTCTGTAAGTCTATTGCGAGTTTTATTTGCCGAGAATACTTAAACGGCAAAAAAGTAATACTCCTCGGACGCGCTACTTCAATTATCGAATGGCAAAAAAAACCCGCATGCTTAATACCGAAAAAAGCAACCAGTTAATTGCTAATTGTACAATTGCAACGCGACTGCGATTTATGTCCGTATTATCAATGCAGTCGCGTTGCAATTGTTTGGTATCTACCGCACTATATTCTTCTTTGTTCTTCAATTCTTCAGACTTTCAACCGGCGATTGGCAAAGCTCACGGGAGTTTGCTCGATGCTAACTTACTCAAGACCGTGGCGATGAACATGAGCAATTGGACACTCTTGAAGCCGAAGCTTGAACTGCTGCTGCTGCTGCTGAGATGATGAACAACTCTGTCATTTGTTGCCCTTCGCTAGGCAGCTGGCAAATAGCACAGCAAACTGCCATACGATGAGCCGCAACCGACAAGAGTTGGGTTTCTTTCTTCTTTTAACTTTTTCTTCGTTCTTTCTTAGTCTTCTTCGTCGTGTTAAGCAGCGCTGGTCTTAGGGTAAAGCGAGTGAAACGGTCGCTGTGTGTGCTCGGTGGCAAGGGGTGCCAAAAAAACAATAAACGAGTACTTAAACAATTTCGAGCAAAAAAAAATTTCTTCTTTTGATATGAATTGGTAATACCTATCATGCTTTATTAATAGTTCTCGCTCTACTCTAATCAAGGTTTAAGACCGGCGCTGGTGTTAAGAGTAGCAGTATTCCCGAATTTCCCGGTAAATGTTATTCCAAAATTTTAATATATAAGTATGTATGTACTAGAGGCTGAATACTGAAATATCTAATACCATATGATCGTAATTCAGTTTAGTTATGTACGTCTATGATAAAAAATCCCTTACAGTTGACGAGAGCCTTACATTTAATATTCGGCTACTAGTTACTTACATATTTTAATACCAGATTTTTATCGGATTATAAAATAAATTAATTTAACATAAATACATAATTACAACATTATATACACTTTACATTACCTTCGTAATTCATAATCACTTTTAACTAACAATTAATTGACTATAATTAATTAAAGAAAATTAAAACAGTTGATAATCAAGTATAATATTGAAGATTGACTTAAATTAGGTACCTACTTGAACACCGATGGCAGTATCTAACTACTTAAAACGATTTTAACATGAAATCACTCACCGCTCGCGTCCCAGCTCCCCAGCTAACAGTTCCAATTGATTTAGAACCGAAACTGTCCCGCTAATAAATAGCATTTATCAATGAGGAAAGCCACCGTTTTTATTAAAAGCCACTAATTAGAGCCATTGGCCATAACAACGGTTTTCAGACGCAATAGCGACAGCACTGCGCGGCACTGGCCCGGTGGTGCTGACCAATCCCGGGATTATGCGCTTCATATTTTCATCATCATCATCATCATCATCAGTTCACTTTATAACCCCACTGCTGGGGCACGAGCCTTCCCTTTGGATGGATAGGGAGAACGGGCCATAAACCACAACGCGGGCGGTGGTTGTTAACGACTGCTAATGCAGCCGAGACCAAAGGCTTTACGAGCCTTCCAAAGCACGAAGGAGCTTGAGATGATAAACTTTTGGTCACCGTTCCGATGACCGGCCTTTGCGAAAGTTGCTTAACCTCAGCACTCGCAGACCGGGCGCGTTAACCACTGCGCCATCGAGCTCCTCAATTCATATTCATATTTTATACATCTTTTAATTATTTAATCGTTAGCAACGGCCATTCCTCCTTATTTAAATATTTAAAACCAGCTAAAAAATTGAAATCAATAACAACAGGGAGTCGACCGCGCAAGCGTTGATGATGTGATTTCGATGCATTTGCAGAGGGATGGTGGGAAGCCGCCATGGATTGAGAAAAGTGGAAGGGTTTGGGGGAAGCCTTTGCCCAGAAGTCGAAAAAGGCTAACTTAAATAAAAAATCAAGACGTCACAAAGAAATTAGAGTGGATATACAATTGAATATACTGGGGTGACTAAACTAGGTAGGGTGGCACCATTGTTCGACAGGAACCAGTTATCAACATGTTTTCTTTTAATCATTAAAAAAATGGGTCAGCAACTAATTTTAGTCTTTAACAACAATTTAATACACACCACCTACTTCTACCACCTTTCTTCCAGTAAAATTTCAATGAACAGAACTTATGATTATTGACAATAATGTCAAATGTTATATATCATATCATACATATCACCTAAGGAAATAAAATAAAAAATATAATAAAATAAAATAAAATATAATTTTACGCAAATATTGTTACGAACAAATTACAATAAAAGACAAAGTGTTGAAAAAATTCCACGAGCGGGATTCGAACCCGCACCCCATGACATGGCGTGTCAAGTGCAGTACCAACTAAGCTATCGTGGCTCAATCTAACTCGCCGAAATTAATCAACGCTATTTACTTTTACTCTGTAAGCCAAAGGAGCCCTATTCAATGTCGACAACTATATGTCGGGTTCGATTCCCGCTCGTGGAATTTTTTCAACACTTTGTCATTTAACAGAACTTATGTTATTTTTCTTCTATTAAAACTAGTGTACGAGAAACCAGAGAAACATTGCGGATTGAAGTTAAGAAATAACTAAATGTAATGTGAGCTAAGCTCATGTAATCTATATTTAATATTATATTTCATGGTTACTTGCCTTCGACTGTGATTGCATGTACGCTCTTATTCCTCTGTCATGACCATTGAATAAGCAATAAATACGTTTAATTAATCATTGATAGATCATTCAATCAATCATTGATTGACTACACTGTGCACATCGGGTCAATGTAACATTTTCATACAATAAAGCTAACTTTGAAACCTGGGTTCTGGAAGGCACTGATCGGATCATTATAACTGTTCTAGTTTAAAATATTAATTTTATTAATATCGATATTATATCAATATCAATATTATAACAATACAAATGTTTGCGATTACTTTTTATGCAAATAAAGCTTTACACGCAGCCTATCCCGAATCCCGGTGGATGTGTCTTCTAGGTTTGTGGATTCTACTTTGTATGGTGTGTGAGCAAGCACACCAAGCAAAGTAAGCGAGCAACCAATGTTGATACAAACGATGACTACTGTTGTGGGATTATAAAATATATCGTTAAAAGAAATCGTGTGGATTTGGTAGCTTCCTACTGAATCCCGTAAAAGTGCGCAGGCGCATCACTAGAGCGGGCTCGAGCGGTCGGTTATCGTGTGGCACAGGAAACGCAGCAGGAAGGCCGGGACGCGATACGCGGCCCCACAAAAAATAACTTTAACGCTTGTCATAGACCATTTCGAACTAAACCACATCATGTTAATACCTAGAATACCTAGTGTAATGCAGTGTACTTCCCTTTCCTTTCTTCAAACAGGGCTCCTAGTGCGAGATGGGAATTCGTATGGCTAAATTTTAGCTCGCCTAGTTTGTTACCAGGATTCGCTGCTTGGACGCCATACAAATTCTCGTATTCCATAAGGTAATAGAATGGCAAACAAAATTCGTTCTAGGCATCCAGGAGAAAACCCGTTAGGCATACCATACGGTTGACGGTTCTTCGTTTCGCACGGCTTGAGAACCCTTTAAGTTTCCCCAAGCCTTTAAGTTATTAAGCCCCCTAAAAAGTCCGGAGACGCTGAAAATGCCGTTTGAAGCCATCAGCTAAATCTCTCAAAATAAAGGGAATCTCCAGTAGATAACTCACTAAATCCCACTGAAAACTCCTGGTCTTTACCCCTGAAACCCCTGCCGTGTCACCAAGGTGATCTTATGATATGGGGCTGCCATATGCAATCACCGGAGACGTTTTACGTATCTACATATAGGTCATTGGCAACATAACCATATTAATTTTGAAGGAAGGGGCTGAACCAAGGCCCTTAAAGTTTACTGGTTGTCTCGTAGATAAGATAATGCCGCGGGGCATATAATCTGCAGTATGCAATAAATTCCTGAGTATTTAATTTTAATTATTTTTACGATAACGATCATTTTATTTTAGCTTCGCATAAGCGTTGCAGTAAAAAAGCGACATTTGGAGGTACTCGCAGAGGGTTCCTTGGGGTAACCACGAGCTCTTAGTGTTATTCCAGTGTTGTAAGAAACTCGAATCTTGGAGTCTTATTTAATAAAACTTGAGCTATTTTTGAAGACTCGAGTCTTATAAATAGTCCTTCAGAATTTGGAGTCTTTTGTAAAAAGACTTGAGTTCTGCCAAAAAGAACTCAAAGACTGAGTCTTCAGGTGGATACCTTGATTAGGTTATTTGCGATTAATGCAATTAAATTGTTACTAATTTTTATTGTATGTACGATTTATTTTCAATCAGATTAGTAAGTAAATACCTATGAATGACCATATAAAATCACCCAGTTTTACCTATTATAATACACCAACTCAAGTTCATGACTTCGACTGACAGTCGACTTAGAAGACTTAAAGGACTCGGACTCATGTGACTAACGAGTTCTAGTCTTGAAAATCTACTAAAGTCTCGAACAGTCTTCTTAGGTATACTTAACACTTAAGACAAAACTTCAATGGAATCCTCATATATATCGAAATTGTCCGGTCAACTCAGTTCTGCTGCTTATGCTATCAGAAAATTAGACAATTAACAGACGTTGAAACTGCTAGAACAGTTTACTTTAGCTATTTTCGTATATCATGTCGTATGGTGTTTTTCCAATATTTTTGACGCTGTAAGGGAGAAAAGAGCTTGACACTTGCTGAGTTTCTTGCCGGTTCTTCTCAGTATAAAGTTTCCCGCCCAGAGTAGTCTTACGAACCGATATGGCATAATGACATTCGTAGGAGCTATCTGTAGCCTAAACTGAATAAATAATTTTGAATTTTGTGGATAAAAGCAAAAAAAAGAAAAGAAAAAAGAAAAAAAAAAGAAAAAAAGATAAAATAGTCAGTTCCTCAGTAATTGAAGATTCCGGAACTGCGTCTCGAACTTAGGATTCGGTATATTATCACCACTTGGTGGTGGATAACTTCGTGAACACGTTAAAACGATACTGTGTCTCTGTACCCTGGTACTATTAATTATTCTGTGGTCTTTGTCAATTTTAATGTTCGTGTTGGCAAATGAAACAAAACAGTGCAACGTCACTTGCTCGTAAATTCAACGTAAATTCTCTGAAGAAGTCCGCGAGAGGTCTCAGTAGAACCTCACATCTTTACTAGGTACTTAATTCTGTTATCATTCATTATGATCTATTAACAAAGTAAATATTGTTTATTTATATGTATATCGTTTGTAAAAAAAAATACTTTGACACTGGCTAAATGTGGACGCACCAGTTCGTAAAATCCCTAAGTCAAGTTTTTGCGTTTTGAGCTACAGTCGCATAAAGGTTAAAAATTAATCCTGAAACTTTACCTATGAGTTTTAGAAATAAAAAACCACTGTCTAAAATTGAAAAAAATACAAGCATTTATTGGACCAAATCAACAGAACTGTAAACTATGCTTAAAAATAATAAAAAATCAACAATGTTTTTGGACTTAACTCAAATTCTTGAACTAAGAGGTTTTTTGGCAGTTTTATAAGGACTTAGTTAGTTTTTAGGAATAGTTTGTACTGTGGCTATGACAAAACTAACATTGTTATTGAATAATAAAACATGTTTCTAAAGTACTTATTTTGTTTGTAAATGATTATTGTTGTTGAGATTTGAAATTGCCTACTCTGAGTACTTAAAATAAAAAAAATAATAACTTTAATATGCTACTAAATAATTAGTAAATAATATGAAAAGACTCTTAAAAATCAACTTTTCTATAAGTCATATCTCTCAAAAATTAACTTATTGTTATGCTTATAAACTAACCTAGGTGAGATCATACAATCACAAAGAGAAAATAATATTTTTGAGAACATAAATGAAATATTTCGACGAATAGAAAAAATTACTGAAGAAAGTATTATAAAACGTAATTTAATGTGACTGCTATGCTTCTTGCGTGTTTCTTTATTCAATATCATCGCAGAAATCATCCGGGTTATTAACATTATCCAGCAGAGCCATTTCTTAGAAAATTTCTTCGTAAAAAGCCCTTTCGCTCTCTGGAATGTATGCATCAACTTTTTGATGTCGTTTATTTTTGCCTCTTTTACACTCACCATTGATGAATAACAATCATCAGGTGTTTCTCTAATATTTCTCTGTTTTTGTCTTTCAATCAGAGCAAAATCTCTATTTATTTATTTATTTATTTATTTATTTATTTATTTATTTATTTATTTATTTATTTATTGTGATAAAAACGACATAGATCAATAACATTTATCACACAGATACAATTCGAAATTAAATTAATTATTGGCTCAGCAGGCCCCTGCGCCGCTTTGTTACAATGAGTTGACGACGTTTATTTAAAAACTTATGCGTATAAAATAGTTTTAACTAATCTAAACTAATAAAAACAAAACAAACATTGCCGGACTAAGTTATTTTTTCAGAATTTTTCGTGGACTTTGAGATTTTAGGGACTTAGCGATTTTACGAACTGAAATTGAACCAAAATATTATTTTGAACTTTAAAAAAAACTGGTTTAGAGATTTTTAAAATAAAACTTCCAAAGACAAAATCATAGAAAAAAATTAGCTCTTTTCGATAGTATTGTTAGTTGAAAAAATCCCTAAGTGTGACTTAGGGATTTTACGAACTGGTGCGTCCATGTGCTAACCGCACGAAGCCATAACTAAGCAAAAAAAGTAACTAAAGTAGTAGACAGTAATATACATATATATATTATTTTTTTATATTATACAACATCACATAGGTACAATGTTCTGATCCCAAGGTAAAGCACTCGTTTTATGGAAATCGGAAAAAACGACGGTAAGTACCACAACCACCCATAGTCTGGGTGGTTGTGGTACTTACCGTCGTTGTTTCCCAGACCCGACACTATATCGAAAAGATCGTTTTCGACATTGACCAGGAATCGAACCCGGGACCTCAGAGTTAGTGCCGCCCAAAGTAAACAAAATAAATTACTTAAAAATTAGTATTATCGTTACATTTATGCAATACTTTATTAATAGTCATCCCACAGGAAAACAACACAACAATATGTGACAACTGGCTCGTGTGTGGCGATTCGGTTTTCCTGATGGAATACCAGCATCGATAAAGGTTGTTTGTGTTACGTGTATAAGGAATAATAATATAAAACTCAAATTCCGAGCTACATAGTTAACTATTTATAGAGTTCATAAATTGAAGGTACCAAATTATCTATTTAAATTTCGGATTCAATACAATATAGTTAGTAAAATATAGGTAGGGAAATTTTACTTATCTGACGTTTTTTCATTATGCTACATAATTTACCTTATTATGGTGTATTACTCAGAGAAAATATAGATTAAAATTAACTAATTATACGACGCGATAGTTAACTATTTCACAGTGTCAGTAATATCGTTTAAAACCATACATACATATTTTAGAACTAAGATAAATAATTCCTATATTAAAATAATAAAATAAATTTGTTTATTTTAAGGCAACAATTAAAAGTTACAATTTATCAGGCCCATAGATATATACCTTACAAACTAACGTATACATACCCACATGCAATCTTTGTTAGTAATATAAAACTTAAATCTACGAGTATGTTAGTAATTATTTCCTAGTAGGTATTGAAATAGCTATGTATGATCATGGCTAAGTTATGCTCAGTATGTTAGCTAGCATTATTAAATAACTTCGAATACCATTTGAACACAGGAATTTTAAAAGTATTTTAATGAATTTACATGAGAACTGTACTAGGAATGAGAATTATAACCAAAGAAAAGCGACTTTTAAAAATTATATAGCAACATTTTAAGTACCTAACTACTACATTGCTATTAAATTTTATCAGGAGTGCAAAGTTCTACTTTAAAAATTAAATACGCACGCTTAGCTTACCCGGTCTGGTTCAAGGTTACACATCCACGAATCGTAGCATAATCAAATCGATTTACATACTTATGACTTACTATTCACATTTAACCATTAACCCATTTATCAACTATCAACTATATTCTATCAACTGGGTTTCATTTTGGACGTCACTTTTACTTATAATTGCTTTATTTGTAATAAAATTCTTGAGAGTATATCACAGTGTTTGTAGCGGTGTAGCTGACGACTGACGAGGTCATTGGGTTGTCAATGTCAGGGGCTGGAGCTCGGTCAAGGCCGGGCGGGCGCTTCCCGCGCAAGTGCGGGGTCAATGTTGCCCGACCCTGGCGACATCGACCCTAAAATCCTAAACCCTGCTGCTTTGGTTTTATTTGGTCATCGGTATGTGAGACATGGCAATTTGTTTTGACAGCAAAACAATAGTAAACGATGTAGCTTGTTAATTAGTGAGAGATTTATAGTGGTCGTCAACTGATTTATTCTGGTTGTAGGCAATTAATAATCAAATTGTATAAAATATTATTTTTTAATAACGTATTGAAATACAATAAAACAAAATACACAACATAATTATACAACAAAATCGCAGTTGTGATTTAAAAGTCACACTTAGCTTGCTGTTTACCATCATCAGCTTACTGATCTAACTTATAAGAATAATATCATTGAAATGAAACTACTTCGGCGATAGTTCAAAACCGCGCATTAGCGTTGGTGGATTCCGCACAAACATTCTCAAATATGGATAAAGCAAAACAGCGTAAGTGCTTTTATCTTATGATTTAAATAGATATAGAGATGAAATCCAGTTTAGCAGTTATCAAATTAAATCCATTAGCGGCGCTAGTGTGCCTTACCCTTCGCCTTAAACAAATTTGAATGATACAGCCTAGCACAAACAATTATCGAATTAGTCTCTAAAAACTTGTTTAATTAAACCCGAGGACGCCTCTAAAATTGATGACGTCATAATTTCTTGGAAATGATGTCTGCCAATGGTTCTGAAGTGCCAGGTCGGACTTTGTATATAGAGCACACACACACACGCTAGAAGCTCCCAGGGTGGGAGATAAATCAAACAGCCAGTATAAATCAAACAACCGCCTCTCTGTGGTCTAGTGGTTAAGATCACCGGTTTAGACCCAGAGGTCCTAGGTTCGATTCCCAGCGGGTGGTTCATCTTTGTGTATTCGGTTTGATTGGTGGTAGGACTTGATTGTCCGCCTGGCTAGCTACCACCATCTTATCTAAATATGTCGCCATAACATCAATGTTTGTAGCATTGTTGTGTTCCGGCAGATAGAGATAAGATAGCCAGTGCCTCACTAGTTGAGGATCCCGGGTGAAGTGCGCTTTCACCAAATGGCCTTATCATCACTTAACATCAGGTGAGATTAAGGCACTTCATTACCCGTAAATATTAAAAAAAGTATGTTGTCTATAGTTTCGTGAGCTGAGAGCTAAGACAATTCTGTATTTTTATTTACATCTTAGATACTAATTATTACTAATGCATGTAGTATAAGTATGTGCGTCAGCTGGAAACAGCGAGTATGTATGTACAAAGTCCGAGCTGACTACAGTTCCATTTACAGACTGGTCAAGACAAGGTTGCACGGACCAGCTCCGTCCACCGCAACGGCGGACCGATCGAATCGACCCCCACTACTTCAACGACGCACCAGCCACTCGGGCGCACGTCACACCGCGGTCGCTCAATTGTCGGGTCGAATTTTGTACCGTTTTTGCGAAATACACCAACACTTATATACAGTCCACTTGCCTTTTCATCATCATCATCATCATCATCAGCTCATTTATGTCCCCACTGCTGGGGCACGAGCCTTCCCTATGGATGGATAGGGAGAATGGGCCATAAACCACCACGCGGGCCCAGTGCGGATTGGTGGTTGTTAACGACTGCTAATGCAGCCGGGTCCAACGGCTTAACGTGCCTTCCGAAGCACGGAGGAGCTCGAGGTGATAAATTTTTGGTCACCCATCCGATGACCGGCCTTTGCGAAAGTTGCTTAACCTCAGCACTCGCAGACCGGGCGCGTTAACCACTGCGCCATCGAGCTCCTCACTTGCCTTTTACTGGACAAATATCCCGAGCTACATATATAGTTAGGGCTTAGGCCAGTACACAGACGTATTCAATTTTTACGCTAATGAATGAGAGAATATAGTGCGCGTTTTATTTACTGTTCGAATTTATTCAAAAAAAAAACGAGTTTCTCTTTTGTATTTAAAAAAAATTACTCTTAATTTCTGGCATCAAGAGGAGCTGCTTTGCTGATGCTGGAGTACGGCTTGAGGACCCATAAGATTCTCTGGACAGGCCGTAGTAGGTGGCACAAAGTTAAATAAAAAAATATTAGATAACATCACATACATTGTTCTGATCCCAAGTAAGTAGCTAAAGCACTCGTTTTATGGAAATCAGAAACAACGACGGTACCACAACCCCCCAGACCCGACACAATATCTAAAAGTTAATTTTTTACATTGACCCGATTGAGAATCGAAGTTAGCGCCGCCTAAAGTTCGACACGTGAAAGCCACTCGGCTTACGGAGGTCGTCAAAAAGTTAATTCCTTAGAATTTGGGAAATTATTAACAGTATCATTACTATGTTTTTAAATAAAAACATGACAATAATCCCTTCAATAACAACTTTAGTTACGAAAGGACAGTTTTAATGAAACAACCAATAATGTATATAGTGTTATAATCATCTAAAGTAACATATTAATAAAATCGAAATAGTACACAATCAAAGAAAAATTGGTCACAAAAACACGAAAAAAAATAATTAAATAATTAAGGGACGTATCTTTTTACATAATATCGGCCGGGGCTGCCCTACATACAACTAAAACCATGTGTCAATCACTTAGGCCTTTACAGTGCAGATCACACGGACATCGTATAAAATCAGACGCACGTCACGATGAGTTACATCGATAGAACGTATTTCTTAGACAATACGGTTAAAAGTTGCGTAATATTCTTGTAATTTTATACATGTGGTCATACAATGATCTAAATTACACGTAGTTCACAAAATATACATGTTTATACGATGTAATGTAACACATTATGTGATACATATTTTACATTTGGGGACTCCAACTCCATAAAAACTTTTAACTATACCAAATCTACAACCTTCGTGGTCGCAATGTGCTCAAAAACGGGCACAAAGTTTTCGCTTCACATCTTAATATATAGATAGATAGGGAGACAGCTTAAAAGAGATTGCATAGCATCAAATTAATCGGTTGATTTTTATAAGAAATATAATGATAATGTATTTTCGCTTCGGAAGGCACGTGAAGCCGTTGGTCCCGGCTATCGTCGTCAGATGAGTCGTTAAATCCCACCAACCCGAGTCCAGCAGTTGGACGTTCAATCATAAAAGTACTTCAACGATATTCGAAGTTTAGACTGCTTTCTTATGACATGATTTAAAACCGGCATTTCAACATTTAGTGACAACAGTGTTCGACACTTAATCCGTCGCCTGCCGTGAATACAAACAATCAATGCTCAAGCGCATGCGCGAGCGCTGATCAGCGCTTGCGCATTTTAAAGGTTAAGTCTTTTGCAACAACTGAATACAGACCACTTACTTCCTAGTTGTCTCGTTGAATTTAAATGAAAATTTATGTTATTTTTGGTTACTTATGTTATTAATAACTGTGTTGAAAACTGGACTTTAAAGGAAAAATAGTCGATAACTGGTTCCTGCCGAACACTGGTCCTACCGGTCATACTAGGTATACCTCCCTAATATGACATACAAACATAGTTAGTACACACGTCTTTTTTTTCTCTTCTTTAATACTAAATACTTTGATCTACCTGTTTTGTGTTGAAGCTACATGGAACATATGTACCACAAAGATTTCATACAAGCATATCAAAGTGCATGGCCGAAAAACTAACGCCAGATGAGATACTTATAACTGATTTCAATATGTATATACAAATGCCTGTACCTATCAAAAACTGTCGAATTTCTTCAATACATTTTCAACCATATCTTTATGGCGTAAAGTTTAAGGTCTATTGAGGAAAATTGACAGTTGTGGTAAGTTGACGTGCCGGCGTGTGCTTTCAATTCTAACAAAAGGGTTACATATTTCAGTATTACCAACATTGGGTTTATGAAGTCCACACCAATTGATAAACAACACTCTTAACAAACCGAATACAATAAACGTAAGGTTTACTGTACTTACAAAATTTACAGGATTTACAAAATACCAACAACGCTGCTTGCTATACAAGCATAATGGCCAGTACGACTTCCTCATAATTGGCAGATAGTATACTCAGAACTTAAGTTATTCTTAAACATATACAAAGTTAACGACTTCGTTCGTAAACACCGAAATCCCGGAATCCCGTGGGAATTTGGAAAGATCCGTCTTTATAAATCACACTAATATTATAAATGCGAAAGTTTGTGTGTATGTGTGTATATTTGTTGCTTCTTCACGCTGCAACGGATGGATGGATTTGGATGAAATTCGGCATACAGATAGTTTATAACCTGGATTAACACATAGGATACTTTTTATCCCGATATTCCCACGGGAACGGGAACCACGCGGGTGCAAAATGCCGGCGGCCGCTAGTACTTCTATATAAAGTTGTGCAGTTTCTTGTATTCCGTTCTTCTGCACAACTAAAAGACGCCCTGAATGGGTGGTAAGTCAAATATATTGAGACTATTTAAAAGCGCATATCTAATAAGATTACTTGAATAAAGATTCATTTTATTTTATATTTGCATAATTTCTTGCTTATGTCATAAAGGGACATGGCTATAACATTTTAGCGTTCAAAGACCATCAGCGTTTTGTGTGCTGCGTTATATTTATTAAATGTGTGTAATTAGATCAAAGTCGCCTCGATGACCGAGTGGCAAAGCGCTCGGCATGATATCCGAAGATCCCGGGTTCAATTCCCAGGTCGTTTCGGATTTTTCGACGCATAGCCCGGTTGTGCTCACCAACCCGCATTTGGCAAACGTGGTTATGAAGCCATACCCATCAATTGTAGTGTAGCGATGATTTAATTTCCATGATGGAGGCCTGTGCCCAGCAGTGGGGCAGTTATAGGCTATTTACTATATACTTATGTAGATAAAAGACTTCAAGTGACAGATAGACTATATGCCGCTTATCAGAAAGCTTTAAGACTAGTTGTTAACACCTACTCTAGCGTCCTTTAACCCCTTGAGCGTCAATCGACCACCAGGTGGCCGATAACAATTAAAATTTTTTTGTGTCTGGTATTCGCGCGCTCGAGCTCTTATGTGATTACAAAATGTTTTAAAATGGTACAATTTCATATGACACTAGCAATAACAAAGTTTCAGTCAATCCTACACAATCTCTGGCGGTATCTCTTTGTATTCAATAACCAGTGATCGCGATAGTTAGTGCTTTCGGGATTACTGAACGTAATCTTAGCATGGATATGTCTTGGGAATGCCGGGATTATAATGTAACGTCATTATAATTAAACACCGTTTTAGAAATAAGTACTTTACAAACAGATTAGTGTTTAAAATGCACCCAGACGCCCACATTTCGATTTTTCTGTCAATCGATCCTATAACAAAAAAGTTCAAAATGGCGGCGGCTTTTCCAATTACTGACAACTTCTTTTTTTTTTAAGGCATAAGATATTTTATGTTTCTAATAATGTTCTTTATTGAATTTACAAGGACGCGCGTCATTCTCATTATTAAAGTATACGTAATCCCGCAATCCCGCGGTCATGTCCGTATTAACATCAACATTCAAGTTCATTCACCCCATTTAGCAATACCTATCGCGATCATTGTCAATAACAGTGGCAGTGGCATGTGTCACACATTAGAACAATCCGAAAATGTGTCATGTCACGACCGAATTCGGTTCGGGCGAGTCTACGAACTTAATCGC
This sequence comes from Eudonia mercurella, assembly GCA_963082485.1. NCBI lineage: Eukaryota > Metazoa > Arthropoda > Insecta > Lepidoptera > Crambidae > Eudonia > Eudonia mercurella. The sequence goes on along the minus strand of OY720044.1, from coordinate 14,692,523 downwards.
CGAGGTTGACGAAACGAATTCGTGCCGTGACACGACAGAATTCCGGATCGTTCTGTAAGCCTAGCACGAACTTTATCGAATCGTGACGTAAAGATTCATCATCATCACCACCATCACCATCATCATCATCATCATCATCATATCTATTTATAGCACCAGTTGTTAATTGTATAATTGCAACGCGACTGCTCTAGTTGCGGTTCATCATCATCATCATCAGCTCATTTACGTCCCCACTGTAGGGGCACGATCCTTCCTTATGGATGGATAAGGAGAACGAGCCATACACCATATAATAATTGCTCGCTCAGTGCATTTGCGATTAAAATGTATGTAATAATTTACATACATTGAGCGAATTGTGTCCGTAACACCAATTTATCAATCGCAACTATACTATAGCCAAATTCGATAAAGAATGTTTACCAACAAAGCGTTGCCAAGCAACCAGTGACAGGCATGTATTGACAACCTTTTCCAGTTGGTCAACAGGAAAGGTTTTACGTAAAAGATTTATTTATAGTAAATATTGCATGAAAAATTTAAAACCAAAAACCATAGTACAATCATAGCTTAGATTTATAACCTATGTGAGTGAATAAATTAGCTACCTTGAAATAATTAAAAAACTGCACTTGCAGATTCAGATTAAGATAATCGACCCCATATGGATACTAGTCATCTTCATTTGGAATACTAGTTTATAATAACGGAATTGTTTAGAATAACTCAATATCAGTAATGACATTTGTTAACAAGTGAAAATATTTAACGTTTTTTTTACGTTATTCGTATTATAACGTTTTTTACCGACGTTGAGCGACTGATTTAAGTGAGATGTGTAGTGAGAAAAATAAGTCTTACAATATCTTTTATGTAAAATGCAGTAATCAAGTAAAAATACGAAAATCACAAAAACATGTTTGCTTTGGTTTGTTTACATTTCTTTATCGAGTTTGGCTATAGTATAGACTTAGAGCAGTCGCGTTGCAATTGTACAAACAACAACTCGTTGCCTTTTTCGGTACTATGCCTGCGGTTTTGTGCTGCTCGCATCCAGCGGCTTCCGCGACCTTCACCAGAAGATTGAGACATGTTATTGTCATCGTTAGTTCCATTCAAAGGCGTTATGGCGCTGTATCAATTTCGATATCGTAGTACTATTTTACGCCACGATATTGATACGATAGTTGTTCGTGCCGTGGTGTGTGGCCGTCCTCACTGCGCATAACTGTGCACATAGACCTTCTCACGTACCCGGATCTCAGAACAGCTCGGAACAGTCCGAGCGCAGCTGTTTGTATGAAGCTTATCTCCTGTGGATCTCCTTATTTTGTGTCCACGCCCCAACTCTTTAAAAACCCACATATTCAAAATTTTATTCGTTCGAGGGTACAATGTTGAAAATCTTGTTTCCCATAATAACTAACTAGATACACTGCACTGCATACATTTATGCATCCGCCATTTAACTGCACCTTGTTTATGCTATTTGATAACAAACTTTTATAACGAGTTTTAACGCAAACTATACTTGACAGCAAAAATATCGCACACCCCTGATATTTTTTAATAAAATCTTATTTTCTATATTCTTGGCATATTTAAGTATAACATTTATGTTTCTGAAAACATTGGTTTATAACGTACTGATTGATACCTAAAAATACGGAAAAAATGTGTATTTTTAGCATTTTTTTACCTTGAAACTGAAACAAAGTTAGCCCCTTGAGTGGGTGGCCGATAACAATTAAAATTCTATTGTGTCTGGTATTCCACACTCAAGGGGCTTGATTTACGACTGTGCGATATTTTTGCTCCCAAGTGTATTTAGTATAAATATCCAATTAGTATAATTTCTGCAATAGCAGTCGTTAACAAGCCGCACCGCACTGGGTCCGCGTGGTGGTTTATGGCCCGTTCTCCCTATCCATCCATAGGGAAGGCTCGTGCCCCAGCAGTGGGACCTAAATGAGCTAGTGATGATGATTCTATACTATGCTAAGTAGTTGGCGTTATTCGCGTTAGAAAATGTTGTTTTGAATAGAACGCAAAAGTTTAACCTATTGAGGCAGACGATGTTTGAATATTTCATTGGTTTTCAATCTTAGCACAAACATATAAAGTTCATAATACATTGCCATTTACAGATTTGAAAGTGTATTTTATGTGTTGTAAGGTTGGTTTCCTAATACTTCAGTAATGAGCAAGAGCGATTTTTAGTTCATTGCGTTCTTTCTTTCATCTTTGACTATTACTGCCGAAGTGAAACGCGCAATGTACTAGAAATCCGGTCCTAGCGGTCGTGGCCGTGGTAAGAAACCCCAATTGCCTCTCCCCTCCCCCCAGCAGAGGGCCAGTAATTACTGCAGTAATTACATCAGAAAGCGGTGAAAGTTCATCTCTAAAAAACCCCTTTAATTACACCCATCAATTGTAGGGATGCCTTAATTTCAACGAAGAGGCCTTTGTCCAGCACTGGGAATCCAATTGCCGCAGTGTTACAAAGAAAAGTATATCCCTAAAAGTCTCCCCTACTCCCTGCAGTGCCAGCAAGCGGTCGAAGTCCCCCTTCGAGACGCCCTTCCCCCCGCTATGACCCCGCCAAGTCCAGCCGGTGCGCGGAGTCAGGTCACCTGTCAGACTTGCCCGACTGCAAGTGGTTGGGGGCGTCCGCAAACGCGAACTTCAGCTTGTAGGCCTCCGCCACCAGCATGCTTATATTAGAGTCGGTCCAGTTCTGGGTTGGAACGTTCTGCAGTAATATCATCAGGCCCTAGAACAAAAACATCAAAATTAAACATGCTTTAGTCTGTTTCATCATCATCGCCACCACCACCACCATCATCATCATCATCATCATCATCATCATCATCATCATCATCATCATCATCATCATCATCATCATCATCATCATCAGCAGCAGCAGCAGCAGCAGCAGCAATCAAAAGTTCATGCACTCAATAATCGACCTATTCGGCGTAGTTTTAAGGGGGTGCAGCGCGGACGCAAAACTGCGAGTTTCAAGTTTCTTTATGATAGCGAGCGAGCGGCTCGCATTGCATTTTGTAATTCCGCGCGGCACCCCCTTAATAAGTTTGACTTTTATTACGAATAAACACAAGTCGTGTAGCCCACGTGAGCAAAGCCGCGAACAAAAGTTAGTATTGTATATAAGCTATTTAAAAAAAAAATGAATAAATAAATCGTTTTGCATTCAATTATTGTTTTCATCAATTTCTTCATTATTTTTTAAACATTCAATTATTCATTCATTCATACAACATTTAAAAACCTAACTTCAAAGTCCCTTTCTATTATAGTAGCAGCCACTCGCGCCAATGCAGGAGGAAAGCTGCACTGACATACAGTTGGAAGATCGCGAACCCATCAAACTCGGCCAGGAAGGACCACAGGCGGATGATGCAGGGTAGAGACAGCACACGTGTCAGCAGGTTATTTCATTCACCCATTCATTCATTAGGTAATTTGTTCATTGAACAAAATCATTTAAAATGTTTAAAATTTACTACACATGGTCGTCCTTTTAAAGCAGCAGTTTTTCAGAAGGATGTATATACGTTCATTCATTCACTCATTCAATCGAGAACAAAATGTATTTCACTTCACCTGGAAATCCCTTTCAAGCAGCAGTCTCTCGCGCCAATGCAGCAGGAAGGCTGCACAGACGTACAGCTGGAAGATCGCGAATCCATCAGATTCTGCCAGGTAGGTGTCCCACAGGCGGATGGTGCAGGGTAGAGGAAGCTCGCGCGTCAAGAGGTTATTCATCCAGCGGAAGGAGAACTGCAGGTAGTCCACCCCGTGGGAGACCAAGTGCTCGTGCAGCGGCTGGTCGATGCGCTTGATCAGCTCCTTCAGTTGGTTCACCTGGAAATTTTGTTTATCTTTATATATATAAATCTTGTGCGTGTGTATGTTATTGAAGTCCTTCTAAACGGCTGGACCAATTTGGATGAAATTTTCTGTGTGTGTTCAAGTGGATTCGAGAATGGTTTAGATTTACAATTGGACCCGGTAGGTGGCGCTGCTATAGGGGTCCATCATGGGATACGGGTGTTCTTAAGCGGACGAATGATTTGTTTGTTTTGTTATCATGGAAACTGTCAACGTTTTGTTTTTTTGTTGTCATGGAAACTGTCAAAGCGGTTCGAAGTCCGTCGCCAGTTAGCTAGTTTATTTATAATTACTTACAACTCTTCTCATCTTTACAGTTTTTTTGTTACCCAATACAATAGTGTAGCTCTATATATTTACTTATTTCATTTAGATATGTTTACAGAAAAATAACTTACATAAATAAAACTGTAAACAATCAGATGCTTATAACAAATTTCCACTATAAATTGAAGGTTCATAAAGCTATTGCTATAAATTAACAATGGAGAAAAAGAAAGAAGCCTCCTGAGTTTGTTGCCAGCTCTTCTCGGTCGAAGGCTCTCCTAAAATCCGAACTGGTGGTAGATTCATTAGTTTAGTCTGAACCTTTTTTTTTTTAGGATTTTCATTATTATTTGGATTTTATAGTTGTGACGTCAATAAGTGCATATGAAGGCTTATCTATATATATATAAATCAATTGCTGTTCGTTTGTGTCGCAAAAACTCGAGAATGGCTGGACCGATCTGGCTAATTTTGATTCTGAAATATTTGTGGAAGTTCAGGGAAGGTTTAAACGGTGAGAAACATAAATAATAAATAACGGAAAATACTAAAAACGACAATTTAATTTACCAATACAAAATTATTTGTTTGTTCTGTTGTCATGGAAACTGTCAACGCGGTACGGAGTCCGCCGGCTCAGCTGGTATTGAATAAATTATTTGACTTTGACATCTTTAAGTATATCCTTTGCGTAAGATGCTTAACCTCAGCACTCGCAAACCGGACGCGTTAACCACTGCGTCGTTGTATGTATTAATCAAATCAAATCAAATCTTTATTTCGCGTAATGTAAACAATGCTGTTTAATAAATTCATTTAAAATTTTAGTTATATGAAAGAAAATTCTATTTTGCATTTTTATATTAAAGTTATAATTATTATTTTCTTCAGGCTTAAATTAATTGAATTTCATTCATAAACTCCAAAGGGACTTATTTATTAACACATTCAACAATATTTGTCGAGGTCGATAGAAAAATCTTATTATAAAAATATTGACACGATCTGATTGAATGATACACAAAAAAACACACACACATTACACAAACTAATTATCATGCGTGTTGGGAGGCCGACAGTAATCTCGATGTGCTCTCTTGACGTTATCGCTGATAAGAACGCTTGTCGTTAGGTGATACGTGATTTCAACAAAGTAATAGTAAATAGTAAGGAGCTTTGCTGCGTATGCGCGTTCGGTTTGGAATCTTGCAAGTTGAGAGACTTTCGCAATGCCGAGTCAACGGATGGGTGAGCAAATAAAAATATCTCGAGATCCTCAGTGCTTGAGAATCGAAATTCAAAATCATATATTCAGTTTAGGCTACAAATACCTCTTATGAACGTCATTATGTCGTCGGTTCGTAAGTCTTCTCTGGGCGTGAGACCGTGTACTGAGAAGAACCGGCACGAAATACAGCAAAGGTTTTATTTTCTCCCTTACAACTATGCTTACAGTGTCAACATATTGGAAAATGCTCTATCATAAAAGGACACATAAGGAGGCCTAGTGCGAGATTTATTCGCCATTTGATTACGTTAACAAAAACAAGAATCTATATAACAAAATGTTAAATCTTCTCGTATTCCCACACAATTTTTTTTTCGTTTTCGTTAACGTGATCGAATAGAGAATGAAACTCGCACTGGGCACCCAGAAGTCATGTTTAGCCATTGGTTCAGGTTGTAAGTTAGCAGTTGCTAAAATTCACTTCAGTTCAATTTACAACTTGGTGTGTTATGGCCTTTTCTCCCTGGAGCTGTCCTGTCTAGAGATGAAAATGACCAAAGTGACTGAATTTGACTGACTGTCAATTACGGTCAAATTGGTCAAAAACGGTCATTTACTGTCAAAAAGGGTCATATATGGTCAATATGATCTTTAGTGTTTTTTAATATTTATTTTGAATAAAAATGTAAAAAAAGCGTCTCCTTTGTCGGTTGACAAAATGTCAAAGACGCAGCGCCCGCACCGCGCCGCGTCACGCGCAGTTGATACTTGTCACGACTTGCACCACCGCAATATGAGTAAACAAAGACTAAATTGAATTTTCTTTACTCAATAAATACTTAAATATACTACTTTTTTGGAAACGTGACATAAACATCATAGAAACGTACACCTCTATGAACACAGAATAACAATTTTGTTTTTTTAAATAAACTGAAATCGTGTCGCGATGTTGGCGGAATTGGCAGTAATGTAAATAGTTGTGACTAGTTATATTTAGTCACTTTAACAGTTAGAATTATTAATATGTTTAAGTCAATTTGATTGAATTTGACAATAAATGACCGGTCAAATACGGTTTTTGACAATCGTGACTGGTCAGATTCAGTCATTTTACATCTCTAATCCTGTCACACGCCATTCAATAGTAAACTGTTTAAACTGTACGTTTTTTAACAGCTTCTGTGGTCTAGTGGTTAAGACCACAGTTTTAGACCTAGAGATCCTGGGTTCGATTCTCAGCGGGGAGTACATGTTTGTGTACTCGGTTTGGTTGGTGGTAGGGCTTGTTTGTTCATCTGGCCACCATCTGAATTTTTATCATTATCTAAATATGTCGCCATAACAATAATATTTGTAGCATTGTTGTGTTCCGGCAGCTAGAGATAAGATAAGTCTGTACCTCAGTAGTTGAGGATTCCGAGTGAAGTGCACTTCCACCATCACTTAACATCAGGTGATACGAAGGCCAAGTTACAAGGTAAGATATAAAAAAACGTTATTTTGTAAATCCCTTACCTTATACTGAATGCCGAGCTGAGCAAATATATAATTGTCCTGTATGCTGTCCAAGAACTTGGATAAACACCAGAAGGAGTCCGCTTCGATGACGTCACGCTGCTCCTGCGTCAGCTGGTCCAGCGGGTAGTTGTCCAGCTCGTCGGCCGGCGCTGCCTCCTGCAGGAACACCATGAAGAAGGGCGTCACCAGGTCGTTGATGCCCTGCACGTAGCCGGACGCCGGGTGGCGGATGGCCCAGATGTACAAGATCCGCTCGAACATCACCTGGGGGGAGATGGGGGGAGCCGTGTTACTCTGTAGCGGGTAGGGGTTTTAGTATCATCATCGTCAGCTCATTTTATTTCCCCACTGCTAGGGCACGAGCCTTCCCTATGGATGGATAACGGGCCATAAATCACCACGCGGGCCCAGTGCGGTGCGGTGGTTGTTAACGACAGCTAGTGCAGCCGGGACCAACGGCTTAACGTGCCTTTCGAAGCACGGAGGAGGTCGAGATGATACATTTTTGATCACCATCCAATGACTCGCCTCTGCGAAAGTTGCATAACCTCAGCAGTCGTAGACCGGGCGCGTTAACCACTGCTCCATCGAATCGAATCGAATTAGAATGAGTTTGTGTCTAGTAATGCATTGTACGGGGTGAATATGATGATAGTAGGGAACGAATCAGACAGGGTAGCCACCTCCATCGCTATTGAAAAAATCACACTAATATTATAAATGCAAAAGTTTGTTTGTATGTGTGTATATTTGTTGCTTCTTCACGCTGCACCGGATGGATGGATTTGGATGAAATTCGGCATACATATAGTTTATAACCTGGATTAACACATAGAAAGAAACTTTTTATTCCGATATTCACACGGGAACGGGAACCACGCGGGTGAAACCGCTAGTTGGACATATAACCATGCAGCTGAGACCACAGACAAACGGTGCACTCTTGCACAGTGGATATACCACCATGGAGCTGTAAGTCCATAAAGAAGCGATAAACACCTGCACAGTGGGCTGCAGGAATAGTGCGACGAGCGGATTATGTGGGACTCTCCTTTTTCCTCGTTGCTACTTTACTTATTATAAGTAATAAGGTTTAGGCAACTAAACATGTCACGTCATTTAAACACCCGTGACGCCTCGTAGGTTCACATGTGAACTTATAACAATCGGTTTTCAATTGTGTCTATTTTTAAGGTGCCTGACAGATTAACATTTTCATTTTTTATCATTAAAAAGCCTATCCATGCGAGCTAGAATTAGTAAAAGTGTCTAACACAAAACAACGTAATAAAGGTCACTCTTCTGTATAAGTAATTTTGGTCCGTTTTGAAACCTCCTGTACAAATTATCATCCCCAAATTAAGGGATCATTTTCCAAAAATCCTGAAAAACTTCAAATAGCAAAATTTAAGGAATGACAGATTTCCATACAAACTTTCCACCTTTTTTTCACCCGTTTTTCGAAAAATGCAAAAACACGTCATTGTTTTTAATGATTTATTTTTAATGAAAAATCTTAAGATTGATTAAATTATTCATTTTTATAATTAATAACGATTTCCCCAAAAAAACCTTAAATTTTTTATTAAATTAAAGGAAAATAAACAAAATTCCTGAGACAGGTCATTCTTTATTTCTCTTCAAAAAGCCAAATATCAATGTTCATGTATTTTATTTCAAAACTGTCGGACTTTCATACAAACTTCCACCCCCCATTTGACCTCCTTAGGATATGATTTCCGTAAAATCCTTTCTTAGTAGCTGGTTAAGTCACGTCACTCAATTAACCTACAGTCCAAATTTCATCTAATTAGCTTCAGCGGTTTCGGCGCGGCGATGATGAATCAGTCAGGACAAGTCATTATATGTATATAGATACAAGTCTATTGAGGAAATTTGACAGTTTGTGATAGTCTGATGTGCAGGCGTGTCTACCATCCCTTTTCTGCCTCGGGGATGGCTCGGGATCACGAACGGCAAGCACCAAGTTCAAGCGATGCTTACCTGCACAGTGGGCTGCTGGAAGAGCGCGACGAGCGGGCTCATGCGTGGGATGTCGATGTGTATCTGCCGGTAGGTATCGTCGTCTCGCTCGGCGTCGTAGTACTGGCGCACGAGGTGCTTGTAGTCCGCCCGCTTGCGCTGCAGCGTCTCCGCGCGCCGCTCGGCGTTGGCGGGCAGGTAGCCGGCGAGCAGACGCCAGGTTATCGCTCTGGCCTATAGATACATTGTACTTATAAAAAACAATATGATTGAATCATCATCAATCATCATCTCAGCCAAAAACGTCCACTGCTGAACAAAGACCTCCCCGAAGCACTTCCACAAAAACCAGCTTTCTTTTTTTTTATGAGTAGATATTCCCTACAGAACTGTGTCAACTTATCTTTGATTATTGTTTTCTATTTATTTTGAATAATTTTTAGGTCCTTTAACAAATTGTGTGAATGTGCTTCGGTACAAATTAATGTGTATTACTACTATTTTATTAATGTTGTTGCTATCATTAAAAACTTTATAATACTCTAATGTTTTTTATTATTATTATTATCATAATAATAATAATAACATTCATACAGAGTACAGATTCTACATGAGTTCCTATTTCCCACCCTGTAGCAACCTTCATCTGGAGTCTGGCTTAACGAGCTAACTCTTAAATAATCTTCCTTAAAAATAATAAGTGTATATCTTTAAGTAATTGTACTATAGACATAGACAAAGAAATTTATTTATTTATTTATTTATTTATTTATTTGGGATATTAACAGCTGATATAAGTTAGTATTATGTCTCAGAAGTTACAGAAGAACACAATGTTTACTGTCTAACATTAAAATAACAGATATTATTAAGTCCTCGCGCGCCATATGTACGCACGGTCGTACGTAAGGTGGCCCGCTAATTATACCTACAGCGCGGGACGGGTTAATTAGTTAAAAACATTTACAAAGAGTAAGATTATGTAAGTGGTGAAGTTACAATGTTTACAGAATAAAAATACAAAACATAGATTACAAAAAATAAACAATATCTAATTCATGTTATGATAGTGATTGGCTCCATTGCCTCTTATTATCACAACACATTATTATTATCATGCGACATTGTAAAGCAAAGAGCAGGAGCTCGATGGTGCATTAGCTAGTACATTGTTCATTTTTTTAAACTATTTTTTACGTATTTTACGTAAAACAGAAAAGTCATTAACAGGTAACCACTAATAGACAATCTTGCTAGTTAAGCAACACTTGCTCAATACCGGGCCACAAAATGGGGACCCAATTTGAATATACCGAGCTCCTCAGTGCAGTACAGATGGCGTGGTGGGTTTGGGTTGGTTACGTTTTTGTGAGATTGCAGTTGTTAAAGCTCATGAACCCACTTTGGAGCCAGTATGATGGGTAGTGGTCTTATCTCTCTTTGTGCTATTATTAATGTGGAAAGATCTAAGCCTATAATAGCTAGCATCGGGAAGATGGCAGGCTGATGTAATGATGTGGAAGTGTGTCACAATTTTCTGATTTTTTTCATAAAAAATAATTGTAGAGGCTTGTGCTGTGTAATGATTTAACCCTTTGACTGGTACAGCATAATAGATTTTTTATTGGTTGTCAACATTATTGCAACCACATAAGGTTCAAATTATGGTGGCAACTATAAAAGGGTTAACTGATTTGCAGTTGTTATTCAAAAACAGCTAACAGCAAAAGACCATGTTTTTACAAATCCTAATTATCTCAATAAGGTAACTTAATGAAGTAAAATAGAGTTCATTAATAGCTATTGTGAGATATGTTATAATAAACCTGTGTGCTATCATAAAATAGTTTACTTAATTTCTTATAATTTGTTACCACTACAAACAAATAATAGCTTTAACACAACTAGTACAATAAAAAAAGTTTACATTAGACCAAGAAGTTAGAATGCTTAGCTTAATCTATGTTAATTAATACAATAGTGTGACAGGAAATGACTTTAGTGACAACTGACCTTGACTGGAATGCCGGACCAGCTGAGCTGCTTGAGCTCGTTCAGGTCTATGACAGCGTTCTCCTTGAGCTGCTGGAACCTTTCTATCTTGGACTCGGTGCTCTCTTCCCGCGACGTGAGCGCGGACAGCCGCACCGGCCGCGGCCGCCCCGGGTAGTGCCGCATCTGCCCCAAACCTACCCCCGAACCGCCCCCCACTTTCTTAACCTCATTCCTCTTCACAATCACGACCTCGTCTTGCGGTTTCACACTGTCAGTCTCACCTTTTACGTCACTATTGTTTACATTCTTACTACTATTCCTATGAGAATTTATCACGTTTAAAGCGGCTGTTTGCGATATGGCCTTCGATATTCTGGTCTCCGCGATGCCGGAGATGATTTCGTCGTCTCCGAGGTCCCAGGCGTCGTTCACAGACGCCTGGAATTGCTGGTACGAGGAGCCCGACATAACCTCGCTTTGTCCGACCCTCTGACAGGGTCTGCCCGGGATCGCGCGCTGCGGAGTCCTCCAGAAAGTGTCTGACAGTACGCTGTTCTTGTCATATTCGGGTTGATAACTTTCCATAATAAAATATATCTAGAAACATTCTAAATAACTTTGTTGAACAACAAATTAAAGGGAAAATGTTGATTGATATGACATATCACTTCACAATAGACAACAGATGATTTGTCAGTCAGTAGAAGCAAAGTTGCCATGCCAATACCAAACACAGATAAAATATACAAACAATAGAATAGAAGTTTAAGTTTAAGCTGGCCTACTTCTTTTACTATTTGATATAAATTACGTGAAATGGAATAACCCAGTACGTCAGTTTATCTAATTTAAAAAATAACAATCCTGACAGGAAATAAAAAATTAAATGTTTTTATGATTGCTCCGTTCCGTGTGATTATTTACATTTAATTTGTACGTATATTTTTTGTTATTTGAGAGAAATATTGTTTACAAAACCAGCCTTCAAATATTACGAGGTATCGAGAAATAGTTAGACTTTAGCTTTCAGCCGTTTCTAGGAAACATACCTAATAAATCGATAACTTCTCTTACATGCGATTATATTAGTTTAAGAGCGCAAAATGGCAAGTCCAAATCAAGAGCCTGACACATCTTCGATGTTTATGCAGAAAAGAGATGGAAAGAGAGAGAAGAGCCCTACTAACCGCTCGGAGCCACCATCCAGGAGAAATTCAAAACCGAATTTACCCGCGGAGATAATAACAGTAAAAGACTTCTTTGACTTTATGAAGACAGCTTATCAAGTGTATGAGCATTTGGAAGGAGACGATGAGGAAGGATCTAAAATAAACTGGGAAGAACTAACTAAGTTAACAGTCATAAATCACGTGATTGAGCAACAGGAAAGGGACCTCTTGTACCAAACAGCTTACTGTACGCAGAAGCCTATTACCAGTAAGAGCGAAACTGCGATAGAGAAAAAGAACAATGAAAATGAGCGTATTGAGAAGCGATCCAGCTGTAGTGAGATTGAAGGTTAATTATAAACCTTTATTATTATTTAAAATCAGAAAACCGTTTTAGCGCCATCTAGCGGAGCTTATCAAAACATTATAAATTGCAGGTAAAGGTCGTCTTCGTGCTTTGCCACCTGAAGCGAGGGTTGAAATGCTTGGAGTATGGACTGAAGCAAATCTTAATTGTAAATTAAATGATGTAAGTAAACAACAATTCATCAGTATTTTAAATAAAATTATACATTTATTTCGTTTTTGTTGTTATATACTGATCATAGATGGCGTTGTTGTCACCGCATGTTTTTAGGTGATCAATGAAGGAATTTTAGATTCTATCCTTCCATACCTAGTTGGATATAAAAAACCATCGAAGACCACGAGTGTTTATACTCCAATAATAAAAAAAAATCTATCTAGTACGGCAATAGAAGTAAAGAAACCGGGAAGCTTTGGTGGTTAGTTTAAACATATATTTATGTACTATAAAAATAGAAAGAATTTGTCTAATACAATTTTATTTTTATTTTTTAGGATTTGTAAACGAAAAGGAATCGAGAGACAGATTAGGAAGGCGCAAGTCTTCGGTGATAATGGCTCAAGAGAAAGTCAACCAAAAACAAGAGTATGTTAGTTACATAGTAATTATACAGATGGCGTTGTTTGAATTGTTTTCTAGCTACTTCGTAATGATTGGATGTTACATTTTAATAAAATTAGATATAAAATGTTTAAATAATTTTAACGCAAATTTTTTCAACATTCGTGTTTTTGTAATTTGTTTCGCAGCAAAATTTGCGTTAAAATTATTTAAACATTTTATAATAGCTTGCCTACTTCTTAACTGATCTTTAGTATTTGTAAAAATATTATGATCGGATGTTAATGACGGTAGTTGTTGACATTGAATGGGCGCCTTTGGCTTTCAAAGTAAAAAGTAAATAGTGTTGAAAAATTTCGGCGGGCTGGTTAGAACAACGATAGCTCAATTGGGAGAGTACCTGACCCGATATGTCAGAAGGGTGCAGGTTCAAATCTTGCTCGTGGAAATTTTTTCAACATTCGTGTTTTTGTAATAATAGATATTATAAATTATGGAGATAACATAAAAGAATATATAAACAAATTTCACTACGTTGTTTAACATCCGATATGGTCTAGTGGCTAGGATACCTGGCTCTCACCCAGGAGGCTCGGGTTCGATTCCCGGTATCGGAAATATTCTTTTTTTCTTTTTTATATTTAATAAATTCAATAATCTTTATTTTTGCAGTGGCGATGTAGAGATTCACGTCTGTGACGAAGTGAAAGGGCTAAAAAAAGATTTTAGATGTCCCCAAAAACTGTTGGTGTCCAAAATGGGGTACTTTGCTGACGTCACCGCTGGGCAGAGGCTGGAAGACATGGATATTTCGGTGCATTGTGACATTCAGGTATATTCGATATTTATTTCAATTTATTTCGATACTTATAATGGTCGTTTTAGTCATATAATTATTTGGATGGATTTGTTTTTAGCGAGAATTGATATCAAAAAGATTTTTAAAACTTATATCACTGGTATTACTGCCTGTCACCATTTTTATTATCTTCAATAGGTAAGTCTATAATGCATTCAAAATCTTTTTTTTACATTAACAATAATGCTATATTCCTGTCGGAACAGAAATTAGCACTAGAACAAAGACGGTTCGCCTAAAATGGAACCCAAACCAGCGACCGTTTCTGATCTGGGTAATAGCTTTTCTAACTTTTATCTATCACACACTAATGGTATTGTTTCAAGTTCAGTTTGTATAAATATTTATATGCTTCTAAAACACAGTTAAATGTATCATTTTTGTCTATTACATAGACCAAATAAAATATCATTTGGACACAAAAATATGTACCTGCAAAATTTTATTTAATATTATTTTCATAAAAAAGCAAATTGAAACTAGAAAATGATAATGATAAAAAACCCATCCAAGTACTAAACGCGCCCGACGTTGCTTAACTTCGGTGATCAGACGAGAACCGGTGTATTCAACGTAGTATGGACGTTGGCAAGCTTAATGCTGAATTTAATAATTACATAACGCGGGAGTCTAACAATAGACAGTTCTCTTAGATTGCGAATTTTTTGAGTCATATTATAATTGACTAGCTGATCCGGCAGACTTCGTACCGCTTTGACAGTTTCCATCATTGATATATATATTTTTTAATATAGCCATAAGTTACTCAGCGCTAGTGTAGCATTCTAATGGTAAAAGATTTTTTTAATCGTTCCAGTAGTTTTTGAGTCTATTCGTTGCAAACATACATAAATAGGTACATACATATAAAAATACAAAGGTTTCCTCTTTATAATATTAGTATAGACTAGCTGTTCCCCGACCCACCGCGTCGCGTCGCGTCGCCCGAATGGCTTTTCTGGCTTTTTTTGAAGGTCATGGCATCACGTGATGTTAAATAGGTAGCCTCTAACCTTGCACAAAAAATGGGCTAGCTAAATATTTTTTCAAATCCAGCTGGTAGCTAGATTTCTTCTGTGCTGGACTACCTAGAGACCTATTTATTTATTTATTTTTATTTAAATAACACGGCAATAAGCCAATTACATTATTTAAAACACACTTAAAAGACATCATAAAATAATAAAATTAGAAACACATTAAAATACATCAAATAGAATTAAAAATATAAAATTAAATTAAAAATATTATTAAAAATATTGGCATTAACGTCATCGACATCCATTCAAATATCACTCTCACAAAACTCTAAGCATTTAAACAATAATTTCATCCATTCGTCCGCAAACAAGTCGCAGTCTGGGTTGGAGTCCAGTAGAGCGTTGAGTGTGGTGAGGGTACGAGGTATCGGGGATTGTGCACGAGCCACGGTGCGGCATGATGGCACAGCAAATAGTGCGTGCTTTCTAGCCCGCAGGTAATTGTTCGGTGTAAAGAACCGACACAGCTCACTATGGAGATCAGGATCATCAATTTTGTCGTGGAGAATTTTGCTACTATCTTTGCCTACTATCTCTAGATCTACGCTGTTATTCTGGCATAGCCTAACCAACAGCACAACAACATACGAGTACGAGGGACGCGATGAAATTACAGTTTCAAAAATAATCTAACTAATAACATAAAAATACACGAATCAAAAAAAATATACTCCAATGACTGAGAACTCAGTTGCAAGTGTTTTTGGTGTTAGCTTTTGGTTAACAAAAAATAATTAATATCGTTAATTCATTGCCGTGCTCACCTCAATAAATATGCCTACCGATATAGGTAGGCATTGATGCATGATCGCTCGCTTAGTGCATTTGCGATCAGAATGTATGTTATAGTTGGCATACATTGAGCGATTTGTGTCCGACCGTAATACTAATTTATCAATCGCAACCAGAGCGACTAACTAACTAACTAACGCGACTGGTCGGTGTCAGGTAGGTAACCTATTTAAAAATGCTACTGACATTGGTAGAATACCAAGAAAAGTACAGAATAGCTTTTCGTGTTGTATTTATGTTACTATGAGCCATTGTTTCCTAACTTAAATAAAAATATATGTTTTTTCCTTTAGATATTTGACTGGCTGATGCGATGGGTGAAGCGGGACACGATCCTGGTGGCGGACTGGCCGCTTCTGGACCCGCACAATGTGGTGCCCATCCTCGTGTCCGCCTCCTTCCTGCAGGTGAGCCTGCAGATATCCTACGCAAGGCTTAGCTGGATGCTTGTCACTCAATCTCTCAGTCACTAGGACCGTATTTACCTACTGGACAAAGCCCTAAGTTTAGTTAAAAGGATATCCAGTTATAAACATTTTTGCCTTAACGTGGCGATCGTAGTTAACTCCGCCTACCATGAAGATGACCATAGAATGACCAATACTAAATCTTCCGACCTTTTTTTTGTCAAAGCCATTTCATTGTTAAAGCTTAAATAGAAATTCATTTTTTTTCTCAGAAAATTTGTAAAAAGCAAAAGGGCGGGTATAGCCACTGAACCCTGCACTGAAAAATCGCCCTAATGGTGGATATCCAGAAAATTTTTAGATATACGTCTAGCTAACTATATCACCATCTTATTGATGTAACAATTGTTGCATTGTTGGGTTCTGACAACCCTGCTATATACGACTTAAAGTTTATACTGACACCTATTTCAATTTCAATTTCAATTACAATTTAACAATCTTTTAACCGTTAGGTTACAAAAAGGTGTCAGACAAACTTGCGCAAGCAAGTTGGGTTCTGACAGTAAAACATATGAGAGAAGAGGATACTGGGTGAAGTGTGCTTCTATTCTACACTCAGCCTTACCTATCGCTTAATACCTGGCGAGAAATTACCAAAATGTAGTCAGTTGTAATGTTGTGGGTTGTGGGACATTATAAAATGTAAATACACGGTTTGATTTTGAAATTAACCTTCCTGACACACTCTCTGTTCTATTCTCTCTTACCGTAACCAAAATTAAAACAGTATTTGTTAGAAAACCTGTTTGCTTGTGCACTATACAGGTCGACTTTTTTATCACCATCTAAACCTTCTGAGATGACTTCCGTGATACAAACGAACAACTCTTTCTAATGGACCAACTCCCTAACTCGAAAAAAAATCAGCTGTTCCATACATTTTGGTCGAATAAATATTGATGTTTTGTATGGAACAGCTGTATTTTTTTCGAGCTAGGAAGTTGGTCCAATAGTAAGAGTTGTTCGTTTGTATCACGGGAGTCATCTCAGAAGGTTTGGATGGTGATAAAAAAGTCGACCTGTACCTAATACCCATTTCTTTAACTTTTGCAATGGCAGAGTAACCGGCATCAACGAGACGTCTTGATATTTGATCCGGTCTCAGAGTTCCTGTACAACTGATTAACTAATACTTACTTTTTTATTTTATTTTACTTTATTTGGGAAACACACAATATAATATTGTTTACAAATGTTACATACAATTTTACATACATACATCACTAAAGTTTCCACTTATTACTAATAGGTATATAAGTTTGGGTACTAAAGTACTTTTATTATGATACGGTATTGCAGATGGAGCCCTTACTCCATGACTGCCTGATGTACTGCCACGCGCACATGAGCGACATCGTAAAGACGTCCACCAACCTCGCCTGCCTGAGCGACGCACTCCTCACCAGGTGAGGGGAACGCGGCTGATGCTACACCAAGTTATATAATTATTTTTTATCTCTAGGACTATACAGATTGACTTTTTTTATCACCGTCCAAACCTTCTGAGATGACTACACACATACTACATACATTTTGGTCGAATGAATATTGATGTTTTGTATGGAACAGCTGAATTTTCAGTTAGGGAGTTGGTCCAATAGTAAGAGTTGTTCGTTTGTATCACGGGAGTCATATCAGAAGGTTTAGACGGTGATAAAAAAGTCAACCTGTATGCTAGGCTGTTATTGAAATTAAAAACATCAAATTTTTAAGTAGAGAAGGTTAGAACTTACCACCAGCCTGGAATCTCATTATCCAGGTTATTCAATCCCAGCTCCAACCGTCGACAGAGCAATTAACTCGTTTTGCGTGAAACGGAACGCACTCAAATTAAATTAAAAATAGATTTGCAAGTTAAAAACTAATAACGATTTCGGCCACAGCGACTATATGCCTTGGATATAGGTATATCTAACTTCTTAGTGTGAGCTTCGCTTCATATCTAGCTTCCTAGTGTGGGCTTTAGTTCTCGGCCCTTAGATGCGCTACATACGTATTAATTAAAGATGGGCATACCTTGTCTTACCTAAGCCCTCTTCTAAGAGTTGGGCACTCTTAGCTGCATTGCACGGTTATGGGAATCTGAAAAGTGCCAAACTATTCGAAGCATTTTCAGGACGGACTGCTGCGGGATATTGCTCCGGTGCCTGCTGTCTCACTAAGGCAAGGGCACAGTTTTAAAAGCATAGTAATACTGTGGCAAGCAAGGGTATTTGGGTAATTATCAGATTTTGTGCAAATCCTATGTCCGTGGCTGTATAAAAATATGTATTTTACTTTCAAGTTGTGGGTTTTGTATAAACGAAATACTATACAGTAAGCTACATGTTTACTTAAATATGAACTGCTAAGTTGAAAGGTTTTTAAGAAAATCAATATTTATATCTTAAAATGTCACTACCCTCAGTGTCCCAAACATAGATTCTGCAGAACAACTACTTTAATTTTGAGAAACGTTTGTTCAACAAATCTGGCTTTTATACATATTATTATACTGATCGTAAGTAAACGTTATCCGCATTTTCGCACGTACGAATGTAATAATTTTTTTTTTATAAATATATAAAGTTTTGTCATCTTAAAGTTGTCATCACCTTCAACAGAAATTGAAACAACAAAATGCCCTAGGCGTGCGGTCATCTTACTCCTCCACTCCCCGTTTCCCCACGCTCACGTGTCGGTCAGTCAGCCACACGGCATCGAAGGGTAATACGTTTGCTAGTTCAAAAAATAAAAAATAAATTGTGCGCAAAGTCGTCGTTTGTCACGAAGTTTGTGTCTTTACCATCATCTATATTTTGATGTAAGTAATACATTTTTTCCCTACATTCTCGTGAATAATTAAAGCTATAAGGATCCAATAGCATACTTATAAACGTCATAAATATTACAATTATGAATAGACAACTATAGAACAAAATGCGCTAAAACATCATTACCCTCTGTATCATTACCTTCATTTACCATCAGCTTTTGAACTGAAGGTAATGACTTCAAACTGACGGTAGTGATTAAATATTTTATGATAATATATTCACCCAAATACTTTACACCCATAGCGGGATTCGAACCCGCAACCGTATATTTTGTAGGTTTACTGGTAGGCTTTTTAATGCTTTTTTATGAAATTGATCCTTTGGCAGGACCTTCATCATCCAAAATGGACGAAAATAAAACAAAAGAAAGTAAAGGATGTGAAAAATGTGCTAAAACAGAGAGCCAATTGAGACGAATTCGCTATATTTATAATAAAAGGATAGGAATAATGAAAAGACAAATAGAAAAAGAAAAAAAAAAGGCAGCGATGAAAAAAATGTTAGAAAGAGCTAGAAATATCAATAGACTATCAACAGAACAGAAAATTGAAAGCTTGATCGACAACATAGATGCAGGTAAAAAGAAAGAGGTAAAAAAGAAGTTGTTATTCGGAGAAGTTATATCTAAACAACACCAAGAAGGATTCAGTAGATTAACGAAAAGTGATAAACATCAATTTAGTAATATAATTTTAAAAGACAAGGATAGTTTCAAAAAACACAAAGTATTAACTGCAATAAAACCGTAAGGACGTTTACAGTAAGGAACAAGAAAGATGTTGAAAAAACAAAGGGAAAAAATATAAAACAAGACAAGCCGATGCAGTCCAAAATAATGAGAGCGCTCCTCACCGTGGAACAAGCACGGTAACAAGCGCACCCATTCATGACGGCCTGCATAAATGCCGTTTCACGCCCCGCTTAAAAGACCCGGGACTATAGGAGCTGGGAAACACATGCGCCGGCAAAGAATTCCAAAGCCGAATGGTCTTACAGAGGAACGACTTGCCAAATTTTTTGGAACGAGTACTGATTGACTGTACAGTATGATGGTGGTTCCTAAGACCAGCATGTGTAGTCCGGGAGAGGAAAGGAGAAGGCGGGATTAGATCAAAAAGTTCTTCAAAACACTCACCGTATTAATTCCGGTAGAAGACACTGAGAGAAGCAATGTCTCTTCGCAGCTGGAGGTCCTCTAGAGAGGCTGTAACCTCAGCATCCCCAATAATGCGTACCGCTCGCCTTTGCAGTCTGTCAAGTGCATCGAGGTGGTATTTAGCGGAGCCGTCCCATAGATGGGAACAATACTCCATACTCGATCGCACCTGAGTCTTGTACAGCAAACAGCGCTGCTCGGAAGTGAAAAACCGCCTCACCTTATTGAGAATACCCAACTTACGGGAGGCAGTTAAAATAACACTCTCGATGTAGCATTTTGGGTTCAGTTCTTGGCCCATGTCCATGCCAAGAATGCTGAGGTCCATCGAAATGGATAACGGAGAGTTCTGAAGAGAGGGAGGAGTAAGGAAGGGAGTTAGCTTGGACGAAAATGCACAAACCTGAGTTTTGCTGGCATTAAACTCGACCAGGTTTTCAGATCCCCACTTAAAGAAACGATCGAGAGCCAGGTTCAGTTTGGCAACCAGTTCTTGCCTTTTCACCACGACATCGGCTTGCTTTGCCGCAGGATGTCCCAAGTACCACTCATGCACCGTACTGTCATCCGCATAACAATGAATATTGCCCAAGGACAGCATTTCATTGATATGCAGAAGAAATAGAGTAGGTGAGAGCACAGAACCCTGCGGTACTCCGACATTGACTTTGAAGAGCGCGGAGGAACTACCCTCACAAAGGACACGAATCCTCCGCTCTTCTAGAAAGTCTGCAACCCAGGCGCACAAGCGGGGCGGCACACCGAAGGCCGGCAACTTGGAAAGAAGGGAACGATGCCACACTCTATCGAATGCTTTGGCTATATCAAGGCTAACATGCGTGAGTTACGTACGCTAGAAGGTCACCCGTTGATCGCTTGGGTCTGAACCCGTACTGGCTATCATGGAGCAGCGAGTGATCCTCTAGGTAGTGAATGAGCTGAGAGTTAATTATCCGCTCAAACACCTTACACAGCACAGAAGTTACAGCGATGGGTCGATAGTTGGCTGGATCCGAGCGATCCCCTTTTTTGGGGATGGGTTGTATGTTCGCTTCCTTCCAAGACACCGGCTCAATACCGGCATCGTAAGACACCCTAAACAATCGTGTCAACACTGGAGACAACTCAGCCGCGCATCTGAGCAGCACAATTGCCGGAACACCATCCGGCCCGCTAGCCTTCCGCACGTCGAGCGACCGCAGCACGGCACGTACATCACACTGCCTGATACGAATATCAGGCATGGTGGCCCCACAATGTGCTATAATAGGTGGAGCGGCGCGGCGCCACAATCGTCAACGCGCGAATTAGCCGCGAAAAGTTCTGCCAACAAGTTCGCCTTCTCTAACGGCTGGTAAGCTAACGAGCCATCTGGATGTTTCAACGGGGGCAGCGAGGGAGAGCAGAAATTGACCTGCACTGCCTTAGCGAGCCGCCAATAGCTACGGCTACCCGTAAGGTGCGAGATCAACTCCTGCCTTACTCTCGCCACTCTCTGTCCATCTGCTCTTGCAAGAGCCCTCTTGTTAGACTTAGAGGCCTTGTTGTAAGCCGCCTTCAGGGAGCCGGCACTAGGGTCATTTAATGCGCAAGCCCTCGTCCAAGCACGATATGCAGCTTGCTTGCATTCAGCAGCTTTGGCGCATTCACGATTGAACCAAGGTCGCTGTCTACCAACGCTGGCAAGATCCGTGAACGGCATATAATATTCCATACCCAACAAGATCTCATCAGCGATGGCGGAAGCGCACTCCGACGGGTCCTTTCCAAGAAAGCAGCTCTGGCCCCATGAGACGGATGCAAAGTAATCACACAATCCGTCCCAATCTGCCGACGAGTAGTGCCACAGACGACGTTTGGTCCCCATTGTTTTCGGTGGACCAACGCAATGCGGTGTTGTGGTCTGATGAGCCTAGAGGTGCAAGCACCAACACTCTATACCTTGCAGGGCAACTCGTCAACATTAAGTCCAACAAAGAGGGCGCGTGACCTACGATATCGGGTATCCTGGTGGGCTCGTCTACCAGTTGTTTTAGGTCTTGTGTGCAAAGGCATGAGCGACTCTACCAGCGTGATCGCGTTCTACAATATCTTATGGCACACACACCTCACTACCTTATGGGTTATAATCATTACCAATATACAGTTATCACTACCGTATGTACTGTTATCATTACCATCCGACTTTTAATCATTACCGTTTCTAAATAAAATTTTAAAAGCTCATAACTTCTCAATTTGACAGTGCAATTGTCTATAAATTTAGCAAACCAGAAAGGAATAATGTATATTTTGATAATATCAGTAAATTTTTGTAATTAAAAAAATTATCAAATTTTGCTTGGATGTGCACAAAATCTGATAATCACCCATTTACCCAATGTGCCAAGGGTGATGAAGCCTTATTCCGCCTTGTTTCCGAGAGTGGCCCTACGCTCTTAGCGTATAGGGCCCTCTTTGCGTATTTAACTTAACTAATGCAGTTCTGAAACCAGTCAAATGGAAAACAGCTAACTATTTAGTTGTTTTCCATTTGGGTTGTCCCTTTACTGTGTTGAATCACCAGACTGGCGGCGATGTACACGAACACGGAGCTGGAGGGTGTCCGCGACCGCAAGGACAAGATCCAGTCGAGGCTGTACTGCAAAATGATCCTCTCACTAGCCGAGCCCGTGCCGGAGACGCTGCGAGGCCACTACGCCACGCTCGCCACGCTCTTCAAGTGCAGCAAGTCAGTTCATAAAGTTACCATAAACACTTTTACCTACGCTGTAAAGGTAAATACGGCTACCAACATCAAACGACCCTTACGACGGTTCACACGCGCTATATTCCAGGTACAGACATGTACATACGCTTACACATCAGACTACTAGAAACTGTACTGTACTGTACCATAGACTTTGAACTTTACGCACATGGCATATGGTTGAACATTTATTGAAGAAATTTGACACTTCCGCGACTCGGTTTCTATCTTAACTCATCGGAGGATCCTAGTAGAAGAACGGAGACAAACTTGTGTAATGCCAATATACTCCTCTAGAAACCTCCTGAAGTTGTTCGATTACTACAGCTTGAGGAGGAAGCTTTGGGTCGACAACGAGCTAGTGATTTTAGATAACTTTGATGTTGAAGCCGTCAACGGGCTGTGGTAGAAGCTTTCCCTCAGGCGGGCCGTATGCTATAAAGTTTGCTGGTCAGCAGGTTTAAAAATAACGGTGCACAACGGCACAAGTGCACAGCGCGTAAGCATCCTGAAGTGGAGTTGGGTGGGGATGTAGCGTCAGCTCGGACTATGTATCTAGAGCACACACACTCGCTGTTTCCAGCTGACGCACATACTTAAGCATTAGCAATAGTTAGTATATAACATGTAAACACAAAATAAACAATCTCTTAGCGCTCAGCTCACGAAGCTATAGACAACATACTGCAGAGACAACATTTCTGCAGACGTAACGACGGACGATGGTCACACAAGGTCCTAACCAAGAACTGAACGTAGAAATGTAGGACTGCAACCGGCACGATGGAGAGAGGATATCGACAGAGTCGCTGGAAAGAACAGGTTTGGAATCGCTTCCAACAGAGAGAGTTGGCTTGCAAAGGGAGAGGCCTACACTCAGCAGGGTAGCGAGAGACTGAAAACGGGAAGAGAACGCGCATACAAAATATAATGTTTCTTACATTTCCTCAGAGTACTTATATATCGGTTTCGTGTGCAGGTGCAACAAGCTGCTGGGGCGGCAGATCGCGGAGCAGGTGCCGTGCCAGCCCTCCAGCATGAGGATCGACCGCCGCGGCAACGTAATCTCCTCGCATTCCAAGTACGGAGAGGAACTCATTAGTACCTAATTTAATCCTTTTTTTTAACGAGAGAAAATGTTTTGAGCAATATAGCTGATGGTTGAGCAACTGCCCCCGTCCCCTCGGTCAGGGGAAGAATTCCAGTTCTTGAGTTCCTTGCCCACAAAAACTCATGGACTTCTCGTGCCGCCAGGATGATCCGAGACCGTTATAAACAATCACCGGAGTTGTTGGTAATAAAACCTAAATAGTTTCTGATGTTTTTATTTTACAACAACAGCTTTACAATATTTTTCCCAGAATCAGTTTGGAAGGCGACAGCTCTTTTCAATTGCTGCCGCTGCCGTGCCGGACTGAAGGGCTTAAGGAACTAGATACAGTAACATTACAAGGTGAACTGTAGCGTCAGGGTTGCCAACGTGCGCATAGGCTACGATGACAACTTTCCATTAGGCGAGTCGTAAGCACGATGATTTGTTCCTTCCGTGCAGGGAGCCGTCGTGGAGCCTGAACGAGTACATCACGTGGCTGTACGGAGAGCTGCGCTCGTGGCGGCGCGTGTACTGGCGGCTGTGGGCCGACTGCCACTTCCTGCGCTGCCAGCTCTGCGACAGCTACTTCCCGGCGTACCAGGCGAGTCACCCACCACCATCAGTATCTATTAGAATATTTTAACGTGGTTTCGAAACCTTTCACGGACACCGAATCTCGCAACAGTCTGAGAACAGCTGTTTGTTGTGACCTTGCGTGTCCGTGAGAGGAGTTATAACTCCTCCCATCCCATGTCCAACATGTTCTGCAGAAGAACGGATACAATGGGACAGTGTTAACATCCAGACACAAAACCAAACAGGATAGGTTCAGGGTAGAAAGGCAGCCACTTTTTATGCCGTATATAAAAAGAGTGACAGACATAAGGTCTCAAATATATTCAATAAGTACTCAATTAACGCCATCTTCACTCCTTTTAGAAAAGTAGCTGTGAGAGGTTGTCTGTATTCTTACCCTATTTTGTGGTTCCGGTGTCCAAGTTAGGTATGTATACGTTTTAAAGTACCCGACGTTTCGACCGAGTTGCACCAGCCGTGTTAACGAACTGGAAAGTACTGAAAAGCATCAATGTCTTTACTTTAAAGGTAAGTACTCGTTTTTTTCCTGGCCTGGGCAAAAGTTTCCGAAATGTAAAAAGTAAAAACGAGCCAATCTAAAAACTTGGTGCTTAGTTTAGTTTTCTCTCGTTTGTCACCAAGAAGTCTGTCTCATTTATCTTCATAACGTTGAAGTTTCTATCTGTTCCGCCCAGCTGGCGACGTCACGATTTTCGTTAGAAATAACGTCCGCTGGAGCGGAGCGTAAAAAAGCCGTTACAATAAAGGGACTCTATTGGTAGATTTCCAAACAGCTTAGCTCCGTTACAATGGAGTGTCACTCTAACCCTCTGCCCCCCTAAATAGAGTAGTGCTCCCACTTGAGCAGGGCGCGCTACTTAGCTACCATAATTTTGTTTACTTCGACGTAACAAAGATGGTAGTAATAGCTACCCAACGGCTTTAAAGGGTGACACTCCCTTTTTCTAACGGCTCTGCTCCGCCAAGCTTGTTATAGGTATACGTGACGGTTTGGCAAGGGACTCTATTGGTTTATTTCCACACAGCTCAGCACCGCTTCAATGGAGTGTCATATCCTACCTAACCCTCTCCCCCTAGATGGAGTGGTGCTCCCACCACGAGCAGGGCGCGCACATGTTCGCGCTGGAGGGGCGCGCGCCGCTGCCCACCGGCCGCTACCCGTGCTGCGGCGAGCGCGCGTACCGCTTCGAGACCATCACCAGGAACACTGTGAGATTATGAGCTATTGTTTTATGTTTCATTATACATTGAGAAGCGTATACTTTTTTTATATTATCTGCACTGGGCCCGCGAGGTGGTTTATGGCCCGTTCTCCCTATCCATCCATAGAGAAGGCTCGTGTCCCAACAGTGGGGACGTAAAAAAAGCCGGTCATGATGATGATGATACATTATATAACATCATTGTAATAAAATTATGGATATATATAATTTTACGCTGATTTATTTCAAACTCGTCATGTAACCACTGTTTCCACAGGAGAAAGTCATTAGCTGTTTCTAAATAAAAGCCAAGTTAACTTTAACATGAAACATGATCAGCATGTACTTAGTTCTACTTGTTTTTTAAGCAAAAGCACCATCTCGGCCGCCAGGGTTGCCAGTTCGGTCAGATTCAAAAAACCTCGACCTAAGACTCGACTGATTTTGACCTCAATTTTACTGACCTCGACCTCAGACTAGAATGACCTCGAACCCAGACTCAACTGACCTTGACTTCAGACCCGATGACCTTAACCTTGTTATAACTCAGAGACGGCCTGTGTGAACCAGAAGATGTTGTCGACGAACAAAAGCTCGTCCTGCCCCTCCTTATCGCAGGAGTGCTCCGTCAGTATGATACTAGTGAATTTTCTTTATCTGCCAACTGACCTCTACCTTAGACTCAACTGATCTCGACCTCAGACTCAACTGACCACAATCTCAGACTATACTGAACTCGACCTCAGATCCAACTGATCTCAACCTTGTAATCAACTGACCTCGACCTCAAGCTCAACTGACCTAACCCTCAGACCAAACTGACCTTGACCTTGTAATTAACCGACCTCACAGCCGGCCTACGCGAACCGGAAGAAGCTGTCTAGGAACATTAGCACTCTTGCTCCTCTGTCGCAAGTGCTCCGTCTGTGTGAGCTCACTGAGTTTTTTTGTTTGCTAACTGACCTCGACTTCAGACTCAACTGATCATATGTCCTCAGGCTCAACTGACCTCGACATCAGACTCAACTGACCTCAACCTCAGATTCAACTGACCTTGGACTCTTGGACTTTGTTTCACGCCGGTATTCTGTGAGTAGATAGTTGTGATTTTGATGCTCTCTCTGGGTACCTCTTTTTGGAGAAGGATGGGAGAGTATGTATAGATGTAGGAAGTTATTGTTTTTCAAAAGCAAATGCACTTTTTCTGCCGTCAGGGTTGCCAGTTCCGCGAGCACGCGCCCGACGAGCGGCTGGCCAGCGACTCGTCGGTGATGGACATCTACAACCAGTTCCGAGACATTATCGCCATGCGCCCGCCGCAGCTCATGTTCCCGGAGCGGCTCACCAGGCTCGTCAGCAGAGGTCAGTGCAGCCCGGAACACAGTTTTTTTTCTTTTTTAGCTATATTCAACACTTCAACTTTCAGTTAACCCTTAATTACTCCCGTGAATGAAGTTACACTTATACTCGCGGTGTCGCAATTTCAATGGTTAAATAAAAACACGTCTAACCACTTTTCATAAAGTTTTTGATAACAATTAGACAAAACTACTTTAAACTAAAAGAAAATAGTATTCATTATCAACATTTATATTAAACTAATAAAAAGATAAATCCATACATCTAGGTACTTTTTCATCAGTACATTAATCACGTGTCGAGTGGCCATGACAGACCTGCTGGTGGCATTTAGCACACAGAAAAGTTATTTTTTAATCCTTCGACCTTAGACATATGTATATGGCATCAATTGAAGATGGACTGCCTCGCTGGACGTGAAGCCAGCATCTTGAACTTCACCCCGTCTCTTGGGACGTTTTTGTATGACTCTTGGCAGTTACGGTATTGTTAATCGAGTTTGTTGGTGAGTATTTGTGAAATCAACTGCAAGAGATTTTTCCTTCTCGATATTTGGTGGGAATAACCTGTGCATTTAGACCAGCAACGTTGAGGATGCAGTAAAATATAGCCAACGGCCATCTTTTATGGCGACTTCCGACGTTTTAATTAGCACTTATTTGGTCGTAAGTCGAGCTGTCATTTTGAGAGTTTGACTAAAAAAAATATTATTTTAGTTTTTCAAAGGTGTTGAAAAATTAGTTTATTTTTATTTTTACGCAACCTAATTTGCGTTAAATTTAATATACTCATAAATCATTTGTGATTACTATAAAACACAACATTTTGGACCTAATTACACATTCAACAAATTAAAAATAACTATACCAACTTGTCAAAAAAAGTAACACTAACACTCGCGTAGGGCAATATATACCTCAGGCGTGACCTCTTGACATAACAAGACGGTACAGAGTGGAGTTTGTGACTGAATCGGGAAGGGAGGAGATATTCAGGCAGCTACTGAAAACGCTGTGACGTTTGCTTTAAAAATGGCGGAGTTACAACACTTTAAAATCTCCGTGGGGTAAAATAAACCCCACGCGAGCAATTAGGGGTTAAGCATTATAGTTTTGCAATGAAGTACCGTTTAGGTCATCGCATTAGGTATAGACTACCTAAACTTTACGACAGGCGACGGAACCATGTTGCGAGCCACCGAATCTAATACGAGTACCTAGTAGTGCATGTGTGTATAGTCACTCGATGGAAGCTCGATAGTGCAGTTAGGCCGGTCATCGGATAAGTGATCTCGAACAAGGCGCGTAAAGCCGTTGGTCCCGGCTGTATCGCCGTGAGTCCGCGTGGTGGTTTACAGCCCGTTCTCCCTATCCATCCATAGGGAAGGCTCGTGCCCCAGCAGTGGGAACATTCAATGAGCTGGTGTGGTGTGTATAGTGTCCAAATAAAATTTTTATCTATCTATCTACAACTAATAGAGCCTGGCGAGGACAGTGGCGGGCGTCTCCAGTGCAAGGAGGTGTTCTGGTGGGAGGGCATCCAGCTGGCGCCGCCGCGGCCGCCGCTCGGGCTGCTCGGCAAGCTCTACACCAGCAACGCCAAGTTCAACCGTGAGCGATAGCGTTAGCGTCTCGGTGCGGTGACTTGTCAAACGGAAATGGTTTACGTCGAGTAATCCGACACCTATTTCCGTTAGTTAAAATACTATATTGAATTAATAATGAGCTTTGTTAATGAATTGATAGTGTTCCATAATGCGCTGACCGCTTTTCAAATGCTGATGCATCAGGATTTAACGATATTTTTTTTAATATCAAGAAATTAGACATAAACCCTAAAGATAAAAATTCATCGGTCTATTGACATAGACTACGCTGATTTTGCATCGATACTTCATGTTATGACTGATGGCCCTCACTTGGATGTATATTTTTGCGATTTTGTACTCAGCGGCCTATTACCTTGTTCATAAACCTGAAGAATTTTTGTTCAAAATTAATAACTATAAAGCTCGTCGAGACTAGTTGACCCTCATTCTTCACATAAAGGCGCAATTAGCTGACCGATATAATATGAGATAATTGAGGGATCAATGTTCTTGCTGTATTTCAATCCATGTTCCTTAAGAGCTCGAGCGCGCGAATACCAGACACAATTGAATTTTAATCTCAAGGGGTTATTTTATTTTATTTATTTACTTAGACATAGTTCTATAGACCTAGTTCGGTTTCATTAATTGAACATCATATTATCGAAATTTTATCTGTCAAGAATAGCCATGACTGTTGCCTGTCAGCAAAATCTCAACGGCTCCCTAATCTGAGGATAAGGAGATAGGATATTGTCACAACAAGTCATTGCACCGACAAGACCTAGGACTTAAGCTGTAAATACACTCCGATTGGCATTACACGTAGCGGCGGTGGAACGACGCTTGCGAACCAAATTGAACTAGGTACTGAAAAGCTTACAACTGTGTGTTGTCGGTAGTAGACCCTCAATTGGCTTACGAACATTGTACATACACGGACCTTTCAGAACTAAAGCGTTCACTAGCGAAATAGATGCAGAGAAACTATGATTAGATGTATAGTTTTAAAGAGCCATATAAAACTGTGGACCTAATTTACATCCCTGCGGAATACCCTTGCCCTCGTTACAGCTGTTTCTTTCACCTATAGTTGCATACAGCCGGCTGCATCTAGCAGAGTTTCGTCAGTTTTCAGGTTTATCAAAAAACAAGTAAACGTTTTTATAACTGAATTTTGTGTTATGATAACACAAAGAAAGGAAGTGCCAGAGATCGGAACTATTGGCATGCATTGGGAGAGGCCTATGTCCACGAGCGGACTGAAACATTCGATTTTAAGATTGTATTCCAGCCGGGGTTGGGATTGGGACTGAGAGACAGACTGGGTAACGCAAAAGCACCAACAAAGGAACTGTCTGTCCCACTATATTCCTCTGTATAATCCATTCAGCAGCGTGATTATTTGAAATGGCGAACTATGACGTCATTATTGTTAACTTTTGGGTCATATACTGTCACTTTTTAGCTCATCATTTAGAGACATCACTTTTGAATAAAATAAATGCGATCTATTATTGCTAAACAATAAACGAATTAAATAAATGTGTGACCAGTCTCTATACCACCGCCGTCATCCCGATATTGTGGACGCCACAGTAAACGGATACGTAGCGTAAATAAGCAACGTAGCTTGCACACGCGGGGCAGCTTGCGCGCGCCCCGGCTCGCCGGTGCTGGCGGCGACGCAGGCGCAGTCGCTCGCCAGCGCCTGCCCCGCCACGCCCGAGCGGAAGGACCCTCGCAGACCTAAGGACAAGGACGAGGAGCCCCGCGCGAAGGTAAGACATTTTATCCGGCTCGAAGGACCACAATCTGGCTCGCGGGACCATGTGGAGTGGACTCTGTGTTGTGTGTCATGGTTGTTGTGTGTGGTCATGTTTGTTGTGTTTTTTTTCTCTGGTTAATAATAACCCTGTGCATTGTAATGATTGTTTCCTTGTAGTTGTAGCTATTTTACTTGTTTACAAGTTTTAAGGACCTTTTTTATATTTCTACTATAGATAATGTTTTACAGCAGTAATGTTTTACTACATTTGTAAATAGCTAAAGTAACAAGTCTTTGCATGAAACGTAATCGTAGATTATTATAATTGTTACTTCTGTAACCTGTAAAATACGTTTTAAAAATATTTAGAAGCATGGCCAATAAGTGGGATAGAGTGAGCACTCTTAAGTGATATTAAAATTTATTAATTATTTTCACTGATGGTACGGAAATCCCACCAGTAAGAATATCCGCAAATCACCGCAATATTTACACAGCTTATAGCTTCTGTTGTTTGAAAAGCACACATCAAAAAAACCTATAAATGGTATTTTGTGATAACAAACATTTAAAAAAAATCAGTTAGTTGTAATAAGAACAGTGTATAGATAGTAATAAAAGTAATCTTTTCTTTTTATTTATTATCAAAACTTGTTTGTTTTTATGCAGTCGGCAAACTTTTATGACAGTATTGCTATTTCAACTTACACCTATGCCCCTCTTCTATCTTATTCACAGTACAAATTACTGTTCTGCACTCTCCACACCGTGAAAAGTTTTCCGACAACTTCAGACAGTCGAGGCGTGCGTCGGCCCTATAAGCCGGATCAGAGTAGAGCGAGAATTAAAAGAAACCCTGATTCATATCAAAGACACATAAACATAAACATTTTTTTTTGCTTGTAAATGTCTTGTTACCGGGCGCCTACATCGACCGCTCCACTCGCTCTACCCTAGGGTCGGCGTTGCCTTCGACTGCCTCAAGAGTTTCGAGGAATAGTTTTCGGCGTACTTTTCGTCTATTACATTTTTTTTGTACAAATCTTGTTCTGACAATTACAAACACAATAAAAAATAAATTAGCTAAATTGGTCGGGCCGTTTTCAAATGATGCTCTCATACATGTGATGTGATGTGTACAATGGATTTTTATTAATATAGATTTATGAACAAAGTACGCCATAGACAAACCATAAACTGCATGACAGAGGTAATGACGACGGGTAGCAAGCAGCTACAGCCTGTTCTGTAAGGGGCCACTCCTGGCGCAAATGCTATCTAATCTGGCAAACTATTTTAAAACGTCTGGTCTCTGAGAAAGGCAGTGGACTTTTTAATATAGCAAAATCGGAGAACAGCTCAACGTTTGAACGCCGTTGCCGCTGCCGTCTGCCAGCTTAAACTTTTGTAGTGCAGTGGCAGAAGTGTTCGACAGAATTAATCATAAAAAATACGAATCAGCAACTGATTTTAATTTAACGACAATTGAATACAAACTACCTGCTTTCTAGCTGTCATCTCGTAAAATTTTAATGATATAGGTTATCATTAAAATTTTATTTTTTAGTGAAGGAAAATCTGTCGATAACTACCCATCCTTTACACATAATTTGGTATACGAAGAAAGGCGCGGTATGCGGCGGCGCGGGCGAGGCGGCGGCGGCGTGCGACGAGCAGTCCAGCGAGTCGGACGACGCGAGCGAGCAGAGCAGCGCGAGCGGCAGCGGCCGCAGCGACGAGGACAGCCCCGCGCGCCGCGCCAAGCAGCCCGCGCGCGCCACGCCGCCCATGGCCAACAAGTGAGCTTGCCTTTATGCTTGTTTGTATGCGCGCCTATACTGCAGCCAGGGGCGACCGAGAATTATATAAGTAAGACTCTTTTTGGCATCCCCGGTCGCCCAGATTCGAAAAGTTTAACGTGGGAGTGGAGATATGTATATACGTGAAAGAGAAGGGAGGGCCCTTCTCTTTCACGGGGATTCACTCGAAAGCACGGATCGAGTTACCAAATTTGTGGCCTAGCAAAATCAATAACCTTCTCAAAACATTTTTATGATACTGCTCGAAGGACCGATTTGCACTTGGCTAAGACTTAGCATCTAGACTTACTGGATATGGACCACTCTAATACCAATTTCTGCCGCCCGTTTAACAGCACAAGCGGAAGAAACTTAACTTGCAAATGACAAGTCACCGGGGACGCTCACGAGTTCACGATTGGATTCGTAAACGATTTAAAATTTGTAAACATAAATTTTGGTCGTGGGTGTGCCGTCAGCCGCCGCGTGCGCGTGTCGGGGC
This sequence comes from Eudonia mercurella, assembly GCA_963082485.1. Classification (NCBI taxonomy): domain Eukaryota; kingdom Metazoa; phylum Arthropoda; class Insecta; order Lepidoptera; family Crambidae; genus Eudonia; species Eudonia mercurella. The sequence goes on along the minus strand of OY720044.1, from coordinate 14,659,724 downwards.
GCGTGTGGGTGCCGACGCTGTCCGCGCGCAGCAACCAGGACCAGCAGCGGCGGTTCGAGGAGCGCGCCGCCCGCCAGATGCGCGCCGCGCTCGCCCGCCGCGCCGCCGCGCCACCCGGCAAGGCCAAGGCACCCGCAGGTACCTGCGCTACCTACCAACCAGCGCCGCCATTATGATACTATTCAACAATTCAACCTTATCGGATTGGCTGATTAGCAAAAAAAATTACGGATCTTTTATCTCCTTATGTAAAGTGAAAACGAGTCATGATATATGTAGATAGAGTAAAAATAATTATTTAAACTAATGGTGTTTTATAATTTTTATGTATTAGAGTTGGACTAAGTTTTATATGGATTAATTAATTAGATATTTTCTACCTTACACCACCCTATAACAGCCGAAATTAATAACCTATCCTCAGCAAAAGATAGGCCTACTAGAGATTTGTTGCTTAGTTATTTCTGTTATTTATCGAAAAATAACAGCGGTTAGGTAACTAAACTAAGATAGGCCCATCTCTTACCAGAGATAAGTTATTAATTTCGGCTGTTAATGCGTAGCCTTTCCTTTTCCAATCTGTTTTCCTACCTTTTGTACCCGTCACTAACGCCAAAATTAAATAAAAAACTAGGTATACTATTTCGCAGGGGGAGTATACGCCAAGCTAGAAGCGGAGTGGCGCGAGCGTCACGCGCAGCTGCGACCACGCAACGCCGTGTCTGCGCGCCCGCGCCCCGTGCCCAAGTACAAGTAGCCAGCTACCACCAGCCAGGCCCCGTTCCAAAGACAATTCCTTTAGTTCACTTACATCGGTGATCAACAAACTTCTTTGGTGTACGGTCTTTTAAGTCTTCCCACCGCCCAAGTAGAAATAGCCAGTTATCACCAGCCAGATCCCGTACCAAAGACAATTCCCTTAGTGCGCTTACATCGGTGGTGAAGCAACTTCTTTGGTCGTAGTCTTTTAAGTCGTCCCACCACCCTCGTACAAGTATTCCGCTACCAGCCGTCGGCCAGGCAGACCCCGTACCAAAGACAATACGCTTAGTTCACTTACATCGGTGATCAACAAACCTCTTTGGTGTACGGTAGAAATGGTATAAGTAGAAATGACCAGCTATCACCAGCCAAACCCCGTACCAAAGACAATTCGATTCGATCGGCGGTATAGCAAACCTTTTTGGTCATTTACCACCAGCCACCGGCAGGTTCCGTACCAAAGACAATGCGCAAACTTTAGAAAATATGTAAGTATCGAATTTTAATTGTTTCCGTACTGTATATCTTTTATAATGCTGTACATGTACATTTTGCTATAAAACAATATCATAAGTAGAATCTGGTCTATGGTATGCCAATATAATTTTTGGCTACTGCGGCGACGCATGTTGTCTTTTGTTCAGAACAGGGCAGACTAAAAAAATCGCGCAAGCTACTAGGTACTACTATAAAATATGAAGGTAGTAAAGAATATTTAATTAGCCCCCTATAATTAAGACGACGCAGTGTCTGGGTGTGGGTTTGTCTGCGGATTATTGAGCAAGAAGACTACGCTTTTTTTTCGTAGAAAACTGTGTACGTAGCGCAATGGCAAATATATTTGATTTGTAGTTTGTTTTTTGTAAATTAAATGTTTTAATGAATGTACTCGTATTATTTATGTAACGACGCAGTTAACTTCTCAGTAAATTACATAAAATTATTTTTAGAGCTAGTTGTTAAGTTAAACTGAAAAACTTATGTTGACTAGACCACACGAGGCGTTAACGGTGCGGTGCGGCGCCGCAGCGCAACGTTGCTGTCACCCCTCCCCGCCTCGTCTCTCAGGTCGGAAGTGCGGCCCGCTCCGCACCGGAAAACGCATAATGTGGCCTCACTCTGTCTAAGGTGCGTCGTTTGACGAATGCATAACGATTGGGAACTCAGACATTGCCACTCTGTGGACAGTGACCCTAAAACAACGATTAACATTTCAGGCGTAAGTGCAAACTTATTTCAAATTCTAAAACAGAATACTATAACATTATACCTTTCGCAGTCAGAATGTGGATGAATGTGGTAGGTATATGAATCCCGCATATACCCACCACATTTTGAACTTTATACAATTGCGATAAGACTGAAAACCAATAAAATATTAAAAGGGTTTAGGTCAGTTTCGTCTGGTTCCCTGTTCATCTAACTAGTTAATGCTCCGAACGTCTGTTTCCCCGTTCGTCCATTTCCTCATTTGTCCATGCTGCGAGTAATATTTTTCTAAGTGACTTCAGTAGGTGTTAAAATTTCCTCTTGAAATACGGGATTAAAAACCGGGAAAATGACAAACTAGGAAATGGACGCAGGGTGCAGAATTGCTTTAACACCTACTGAAGTCAATGCCACTTATGAAAATATTACTCGCAGCATGGACGAACGGGGAAATAGACGAAAGAGGAAAAGGACGAACCGGGAACTAGACGAATGAGGAAATGGACGAACCGGGAAATGGACGAAGGGTGCAGAATTGATTAAAACGTGCATCTGTTATCGGGTGCCAGTGGTTACTTATCCGTAATAGTTGCGAAAAACAATACTGTTTTGTCTGATTCTTCACATAACTGATATTATCACCTCCACTTCCCCAAATAAAACTTCAGAATGTGTCATAGATGTTTATTACTTAGCGAACTAGAAGACCATGCGGTGCGGCAGCTGGCTGGAGCGCAGCCCGAAGGCGGACTTGAGGTACCCGCGCAGCAGCTTCTTGTCTGCGCGCGCGCCGATGGCCTTGATCACGGCCTCGTCCACGGTCTTCTGGTCGGTCTTTCGCTGCTCTGAGGGGACGTATTTCTGGAAAAAACATTTTTTTTAAATTTTAGAGTTATAAACGGTGGAATCGAAACTTCTTAAAAACATTAAAGTTCAAAAACAGTGGCGTACAAACAATTGTAACTTTAAAAAAATACTGCTTAAATTAGCTATTACTTTTATTTCTTTAACACAAATATTGAGGAGTTTGGCGGCGCAGTGGTTAACGCACTCGGTCTGCGATTGCTAATGTTAAGCAACTTTCGTAAAAGGCCGGTCATCGGATGGGTGACCAAGTTTATCATTCCGTGCTTCGGAATGCACGTAAAGCCGTTGCTTCCGGTTGCATTAGCGGTCGTTAACAAATACCAATCCGCACTGGGCCCGCGTGGTGGTTTATGGCCCTTTATCTTTATCCATCCATAAGGAAGGCTCTTGCCCCAGCAGTGGGGACTTAAAATGAGCTGATGATGATGGTACGTTGAGCCTCTTCTATAAAGGCCAACATCTTTACTACACATGTTTGAGCAAATAAATTATCTTTGTTTGTTTTTGGTGTTTTACCTCCTTCTTGGTGGCGAAGATATCCTCGCCCTGCTTGCGCTTGACGCTGCGCTTGGTGCTCTTCTTGTTCTTCTTGAAGTAGGCGTCGTCGAGGTGCGCGGGCAGCTGCACCGAGCTGATGTCCAGCTTGGTGGACGTGCCGATCACGTAGCGCTGCGGAATCCTCCTTAGCGGGCACGAGTTGAACTGCAAACATAATTTTTTATTTATTACTTGGTATAAAATAAATACATTTTACAAAATCAAAAAAAAACAATTCAAAAAATTCAAATTCATATTCATTTATTCAGTTTAGGCTACAAATAGCTCTTATAAATGTCACTATGCTATTATCGGTTCGTAAGTCTACTCTGGGCGGGACAAAACGAAATCAATATCAATATCACATCCCTAATGATATTGACAACAACAATATCTAATTCCAGACCATCAAATGTTAAATTAAATCACGTAACTCTTCTTCTTTAAAACAATAATAATTTTATTTGACCTAACCATGAATTTCTGTAACCTAAAAGTTATTGATAAACACTCAATTGACAGAAAAAAAAAAAAAAAAGGGTGACGTCATAGTTTTCACTCATAGTATACATCATAGTTTTAACTTTTAGGTTACAGAAATTCATGGTTAGGTCAAATAAAAAATAAAAAATAATTTTATTTGACCTAACCATGAATTTCTGTAACCTAAAAGTTATTGATAAACACTCAATTGACAGAAAAAAAAAAAAGGGTGACGTCATAGTTTTCATTTGCACACAATTTCTATTAGAAAAAAAACTTTTATAGTGGTTAAGGCGCCAGTCTTGTACGAATCAGTGTTCTTGCAGTATTATCAGAAACTAAAATCTTTTTTTAGTTATTAAAAAAGCTACAAATGAAATTTATTTAACATCACTTTACAGTGTGGGGTTTTGAGTTTAAAATACATTATAAGTTAATACATTACACAGCAACAAAATTGAAATTAGCGTTAATGTACCCCTGTACGGTGATCTCGTAATACAGTTGTATAACGAGACGCATAGTCGGGCCTGGCGTACAGTGTTCGAGTACCCGCAGCACGGAAACAGTATGGGACTGTCCTCGCGACTCTATGGGCTCGCAAAATTTTTCTTACACGGGCAAACCACACCGAGCCATTTAAAAATGATGTGTGTGTCTACAGCTTCCTCTAAGATACATTCTAAGCATGCCATATTTTAGAGCATAATTGGAGCGATCAAAGGTTTCAGTCATACATTTGGAGCCACCACAACTTCGTTACAATGAGTTGTTTTTTGTGTTTAAACTGGAGAAACGTGTCTCCTGCTGGCACATGCCCTTTAGGCAAACCAGTGAGGCTAGGGTTTTAGACTATAGTCAGAAATTTAAAGCATAATTGCAGCAATGAGAGCCAAAAAAAACTAACCATCACATTCGAAATACTGTTGAAACTAGGATCATAACACTATGTGCGAGCTGGAGTGCCGTGTCTCTGGCTTGCACATCTTTATCTTCGTAATTATTTAAGCTACAATTATGTATTATACCTCAAAATTTAGAGCCGAATTGCATCATTAGGCTCCAAATTTATCAAAACTTTAGCTTGAATAGTTTTTGAGCTACGAACCGATATGTATGTGTAAGCTGACACAAGCTGACACAACACAAGCTGACACATGGTGAATTACTGTAACTGTTTAAGTTAGAGTTTCGCTTTAAATATCAAATAATACGTTATAATTGCAGCACACACGAGGCATAATTTCAAATCTCTGGGCCTCTTAGTTTCCAAATTATAAGCCAAAAACGGTTTTACCGCTATAAAATTCAAAAATAGTGGCTCGAAAGCGGCTAAGAGCACTGTTGCCGTTCCGTGCGCTACACTATTGCAATCGAGTTTGAACTTAAGAGCTAGCATTATTAAGAGTCATTTTAATTTGCCCTCTCAACCGTTTTAATTTAGGTACTGAAGAATTTTAGATTAGGAGCCGTCTGTTTTAAGTACTCTGTTAACCTTTTTAAGGCGAAGGGTAAGACACACTAGCGCCACCAGTTGATAATTTGACAATTACTAACGGACTGGATCTTTTTTTAAACATTGCGTACCGTCCGATAACAGGAAAGCATCCATAGTATTTATTTAATAACTGTGCACTACTTTTTGTTGCGTGGTTTATTCACAAAACGGGCTATCGCATTTATTCACAAACAATGGCCACTGTTGGCGTTAGAGAATTAATACAAAAACAAACCTAAAAGTAGTGCACAATTATTAAATAATAGATGTTTGCCTAGTGTCGGAAGGTCCACAATGTTTGAAAAAAAATCCACTTTTGCAGTTATCAAATTAAATCCATTAGAGGCGCTAGTGTGCCTTACCCTTCGCCTTAAGAGAAACATTTTGAATTTTATTTTAGAGATTTAAGACATGACGTTTTTCTTATTTTTATTCATAGTATTTTATTTATAGTATTTTATTTTATTATTTATAGTAGAGGCAGCTGTTGACACACACATTTAAAAATTATTTCAATAAAATCGGCTTAATGGTTTGAAAGAGTTAAAACCTCAGACCAAATAAAAAGTTAAGACAGAACTCTGCGAACAGCGAAGTGAAGCCGGGTCAAACTACGCCTCGCCGTGTACATACACAATTACACGCACACACGTACAACGAAACTACGCCTTAACTTGTCAGTGTAGGTCCGCGGCTCGTGGGAGCATGTCGTTTTGAAAAATCATAAATTTATCTGTGAAAATGCCGAATTGTGTTGTGAAAGAGTTTAAGAATCAATCTTCAAAAGATAAAAAGCGGGATGGAATCATATTTCACACGTAAGTAACTTGGAAACCAATATTTTTCAATGAATCAAAATAAAATTTAGACGTCTTTGCTTGAAACACAAGTGTTGCCATTATGAAGTGTTTTTGTTTACCCTATTATTGGATATTGTGACGTCTATGACACGCAACGTAACGTTACTTGTTTCTTGTAATGCTTATCAGTAATTTTTTACCGACTTTAAAAAACGAGGAGGTAAGTACTTAATTCGACTGTATTTTTTTAATGTTTATGAATACGCGACGCGATATCTTCGCAGTTAGTGAACTGATTAACTATATGTTTTTTTTTCCGTTAAATAAAGGCCGGCAGCGCGTCGGCGATTCCTCTGGTTTTGCGGGTGTCCATGGGCGGCAGTGATTACTCTCCATCAGGTGACCCGCCTGCTCGTTTGCCTCCTTCTTTTATAAAATAAATTAATAAATAAATATCTTAAGGGTACCCATCCTTCTCCCTCATCCCTTAATTATGTTATCAAAATTGGTTCGGTATAATAGCAAATTGAAAAAATGGACCTGACATGAAGTCAAAGATGCAAAGCGATTAAAGAAAGTAAAAGGAAGCATACAAGAAATTAATTAAACATAAAGGTTTTTAATTAAATAATTTTAATAAACAATGACAAGTTTTATTCCTGAAACACTTTTTCCATTTCTTTTCTCCTACCGCCACCACTTTTTACCAACAACTTACGTCGGAATGGATCACTTTTATTTATATCATATGATAACGTTATTAACTAATAACGTTAAAAATAATGTTGCTAATTTTTAACGTTATTTTTGTACTTTGGGGTAATTGAATTATCATGGCAACATCCGTTTAAACACACACATTTAAAAAACCGGCCTCACTTTGCTGTTCACAGAGTTCCGTCTTAACTTTTTATTTGGTCTGAGGTTAAAACACTCAAGTTTGTATGAGATACAAAAATGTGAAATGGCTCTAAATAGGTATTCTTAACACGTAGTACTTGTATAAAGATATCCCGTAAAATTTGATATATAGAATATTTGATCCGTGATTATGACCTATGATTTATTTATTTTATCGTGATAAAAACGACATACATCAAAAATATTTATCACAGGAATACAAGTCTAAATTAGATAACTCGTCATCCGATGTGAATATAGACACAATAGAGTTTCAATCGTTTAGGGCACCTTACAGCGGTCGTGGATGCGGGTACGTACCGCGAAGGGCCCGGTGACGAGCAGCAGGCCGCTGGGCAGCGTGCGCAGCAGCACGGCGCGCTTGCCGGCGTGGCGGCCCGCCAGCAGGATCACCAGCGTGCCCGGCGTCAGGCTGGGCCGCGTGCGCCGCAGGTGCGACACGAACGTCTTGTGGTGCGGCCGCGACACGATCCTGGGGCCAATCACGAGCGTTGTTAGTGATACTAACTACCACAGCGTGATGACTCACAGTGGAGACGACGCCGACGAAGTCTCAGGAGATACCGCTTTTAATTAGTCGTTTGACATATCCACAGGATTGTCATATTTTTAGTTTTTAATTATTTTAATGTTATAATTATTTATTAACGTGTATGTAGAGACCGTAGGAAGAGCTCGATGGCGCAGCGGTCGACGCGCCCGGTCTGCGATCGCTGAGGTTGAGCGTCTTTCGCAAAGGCCGGGCATAGGATTTATCATCTTGAGCTCTTCCGTGCTTCGGATGGCACGTAAAGCCGACGACCAATACGAACTGAGCCCGCGTGGTGGTTTATGGCCCGTTCTCCCTATCCATCCATAGGGAAAGCTCGTGCCCCAGCAGTGGGGACACATAAATAAGCTGATGATGATGATAAAAATTTATAAATTTGTTGTTTTTTAAAGTTTACGCGAACACTACACATTGAAATGAGACAACTTTCACATCAGTGATCCGTACTCAGTCTCCCTGTGACCACGAACCCTGCAAGGAGTTCGAAACTTCAGGATAAACATTTATTAAAACTAATGTATAATATACACGCAAGTAGATCCGTAAAAGTTTGTTTCATTTCCATTTATAAAGGACATCAGGCAAATTCCTTTGACAATAGACCCAAGAATGTATAGCATTTCTGTTTGTACAACAATATAGGTATGTAAATAGTTGATTGTGAAAACTATTCAGAGTTAATCAAAGATTTTATTAGAAAAGTTATTCACGTTTGAAATATTTTACTTTGGTAACATTGACATTGGTATTGCAACACTAGTAATTCAAACAAAACGTTTCGTTAAGTGGTGAATGAACACCAGTGTTTTCGAAAAAATCAACTAAAAGTGGGCATACCGATTCAAATTAAAATTATTTATTATGCTTTCTTGTTGTATACAAAGATCTAAAATATAAAATACGATATGGATAGTGTGTGCGGAATTCTGCAAATGCCGTCTGAGGCAATCAGCAATCTCTCTCCAAAAAAAAAAGAGCTCGAGCATGCGAATACCATACACAATAGAATTTTAATTGTTATCGACCACTTAGTGGTTGATCGACGCTCAAGGGACTAAATAAGCACTTCTCATAAAACAACAATAGGACAAACAAAAAAGTTTATTATGTATTCCCATTCAAAAAAAATTTAAAATTCTTACTTGTCTTGTGTGGGGTAGAAAGACCTTCTGCGACGCAGGAGCACGGTACGGGTGCCTCCATTCTTTTCACCGCCGATTTGCTTAACTGCTACAGTAGGCTTCTTTGGCTTTTCGGCCTTAGCATTCTTCTTGCCAACAAACTTGTACTTGGCCTGAAATGTAAAGTTATTTTCATAAATAATACAGCATGTTTAAATTCTTTCTCATCATATCAAGAACATTCTTCATGAAATTTTTACTGTGTTAAAAACTTTTTTTCAAACCACCTGTTTTTATTGTATTGTCATCATAAATATACTGAGTAGTCTCTCATATCTCTAGGAGAGTTGTGGGTCTAATTTATAACATAGTATTACTAATTCTAATTTATACATATTATTCGTGTTCGTATGCCACTTAACACTGAACACATCTGCCTATAGTCTGGGGGACTGAATGTAGATTCAACAAAGAAAAAAAAAATTATTCATAACGTAATGTTAATGAAGTAACATAATTGTCTCCATACAAACTGAACTCCACAACATAAACCGTTATAATAACATGAAACTAAAAGTATCTAAAGCAAACTTATCTTGCTGCTGTACATCAGTCAGTGACCTTTTGATACTAAACTCAATGGCAGCTAAGCTAAGGTAAATCATCCTGTCAAAGGCTAGCTTGAGAGAAACCCCCTTTGGATTTTATGGAAACTGTCAAGTTGACAATGTTAGTAACTTTTTCACTGATGTGACAAGTACTTAGATAGTTGCTTCATCGACTGATTGATTAATACTGTTAATAAAAATAAATAATTAAAACAAATAGTTAAATAAAAAAACTTTTTCACCAGTCTGGAACGGAATTTTGGATAGTAAACAAAACAAGAGCAGTTAGACACGAAATTGGCGGCTAATAGGATAAAGTCACATATAAAACAAAACTAACCTTCTTGTGGAACATCTTCGTCTTGGAGAAACGAACAACTCCGTTACCCAGGTCATAGTTTCTTGGTTTGCCAACTTTGGCCTTCTTGACTCCGCCCGCAGGGGCTGCAGCGGGCTTGGCCGCCGCCTTAGGCTGTGGTGGAGCCATTTATAATCTGAACAAACGAAACACATTCAATAACAAACTTGCCACCTGACAAGATGAGGTTATGTTTGACACTTGTACGTAAATTTGTCACTTTAACGCAAATAAATGTCTTTCAACCAAGACAAATAAATGTATTCTAGATTCACAGCCGTGCCCATTAATAATATGTGTGTAACATTGTAAGAAATCACAAATATCACATCACTGACTCGATCATCAAACTAGTGTAATAAGTGTTTTTGAGGATAATCGTAGAAAAATAGACCACGATATACGTTGAGAATAAGACGAACTTAACATTTTATATTTAATAATCACAAAATATTGTACAACCTATCGTATTACAATGGATTTATTTGAAATCATAACAATTTCAACTCACATTCTAACCGGGATCAAGAGAAAGAATTTTTTTGAAGTTTTGCGTAGTTGTCTATGAATTATAGTGTTGCCACATCACATACGAATTCTTCCTCAGAACAATAACTAAAGTTATTATCTGTGAATTCTTTCGTGACGGCGAACGAGCACGAGTCGACCGACACGAACGAACGTTGGCGACGGCGAGCATTTATCTTTAGATTTGTATGAGATTTACGAATAATAGATTACCAAGATATTTTTTTGACAGTTAGACACCTAAAATAGTAGGATATTATATAGTAAGGTTGGCAACCCTATCACAAATCTTGTTCGATATCTCCGTTCCTTTATAAGCAAGCATTCTTATGAAATTTTGCATAGTGTGGGCACTAATTAGGCACTAAATATGTGTGTAAATTTCGTTGCTATAAAATAAGTAATTTTTAAGAACGGTCATGAGTACGCCAGCTTGATCGTGATGCACTTTACATTATCAAGGAAAATTATTCAAGAGCAAAATTACGGAGGAGTATGGGCTGTATGGGCTAGATCTTTATGCTTTCTCTAAGGCAACTAGAATTAAGAAATGAACTTATTAAAAAAGGTCAGTGTTGAAAAATGGCTTCTTTGAGGAGCCCGTCTTCGCCGTCTGACGGTTATAAAAGGTTCAGTGATGATTTTGCGAACACCAGCATCAACAATTACGGCTCAAATGTCACAAGTAAACCAGAAGCTATGATTTTCCTTGCACTGTAGCCGCAAATTTAATGTACGCTTTTGTTGTAATTAACAATACATATTCTAATTCATTTAACATTTTTTGTTTTAATTTATCACCTGCAAAGCATTAGTAGATGTCAATTTTTATTTTAACATCAATAACTTCTTATTTTACCACAATTTAATGTAGAAATGAGTCATAACTTGAGTCATAGGCAGTCGAACGCCGACATACCCATAATATAATATAAACAAACAGTTAAAACTGATCGACCTCAATTTTTGCAGAATCTATACAATCGTCGTATGATTCGCATTTCCTCGACGGTTGACAACAAAATCTCCGCGCTTTTTGCATGTGCTAGAGTAGGTTGCATGGCCGACTAAGTGCACTAATCTAATATTAAATATTTTATTTCTTTGTTGTATTTTGTGTAACAAAAGTCTAACAGTATTAAGTCTATGAAAATATTGAATAGGAAAGGTAGATTTTTAATTAAATACTTATTCTCCTACTGCTTCTAATCAGTAATAGACTTGACCTTATGTTTAGCCCTATCTATGTTACATACAGTTAGTGTACATAATAGTATATATATATACATTGTATAAGTTAACATAGTTGCCTGCCTTCTAAATACCTAAGTCTTGAATTTGGAGGATGGCTTTATTGACTTTCTTTACTCACTAATGAGACGATGATTATAAATCGCATAACAAAAAAATTGTAATCAAATTGCAAGCACTTTAATTTGTTGATTAATTCTCTTCTTTATGAAATCCTTCAATTAATAATAAGTGTATTTTAGTTTATTTAGGCAGCTACTTAAAATACAGATTCCCGCTTCTACAGTGGACACCATCTGTGCAATTTCTTGACCTAAAGAGCTTGTTTGTTTTACTTAATGCAGTGCTTAAGAGTCTCTTGATTTGTATGTTACATTACCCATTACCAGGCAGAGTATATTCCCACCTAATTTTGAACTAATGTGTTGATAGAAATAAGATTGAAAACAAATAAAATATTCAAACGTGCTGTACCTTATAAAAGGTTGATATACTTGGGAATATTAATAAATTCTTTGGTTATCGTTTGTGAGGCAGTGGCAACCACCACCATAAAATGAGCTTTATGCACTATTAACAGGTTGACCGCCTCCGAGCCCCGACACAATGAAAATTCAATTGTTTGTTGGTCAAATGGTGTATAAGGAGTTAATAAGATTAAAAACTACAATGCATTGTAATCCAACATCCAACTAATAATTTACAAGATAAGTAGCAAGTATAACAAAAAAATGGTTACTTTATAGCCTTAGAAAATGTATTACTGAAATGAATGGCTTGGATATCTAAACCTATTTACTTTTTATCTATGACAGCCCTCTATCAGTCAGAAATGGCAAACATTTACTCAAAACAAATTTAATCAAATGGTGATGTATTTTTTTAAATAGACCAAGTTGTTTTAATGCCTAAATCAATAAATTTTTGTTATCTAAGTTTTTTTGTAGGTAAGTATACTATTTTGTCAAATTAGTACATTATTGATCGAAAAAATTATGCCACCAAAACCTGCAATTATTGCAACACTAGCATGAAATAGGTATCATTTATTACAAAAATAGGACTTTGTACATAATTGTTGCTTTTTTAGGACTTGTTTGTAACTGCCACACAACCCCACACGCCACACATCGCGTCTGGATTATCTTTGCTATCATAGCCTCATCGAATCATCGTGGAACTTGTTCGCAACCTTAGATTAATAACGCCTTCGCAACGTTTGCGTAGAATAATCTATTCGTATAAGTATAAAATGTTGTCGACTTCTGGCTCACTTAATCTGCCTACAGAAACCTTTCAGGCGTCTCCGTCCAGTAGTGACTGTGTGAAAGATGAACTTGCGTTTATTTTTTATAGTTACGTACCTATAGTTGCAATGAAAAAGTAAAGAATATTAATCATTCATTAGTCATTTGGTAAATCTTAAAGTGGCAATGTCGGGAGTGGTAGCGGTTACTGATAAAATGTATTATTCCATCAAAGAACAATGGTACAAACTGAAATCATGTGAGTGTTACAGTCAGTGTACGAATAAGATTAGTCATCAGTTGGAGTGTCTAGTACTGTCGGCTTCGTGTGTAGTTACTGCTTTTCCGTGTTATCTCTCGATTTTGTGCATTATTTGCGATAGAGCGTGGTGAAATGTGGAAGTGCTCGATGGAGCAGTGGTTAACGATTTTAGTCTGCGTTTGGTGAATTTAAGCAACTTTTGCAAAGGCCGGTCATCGGATGGGTGACCAAAAATGTATCATCTCGAGCTCCTCCGTGCTTCGGAAGGCACGTAAAGCCGTTGGTCCCGTTTTGCAGTCGTTAACTACCACCAATCCGCACTAGGCCCTTGTGGTGATTTATGGCTGTTCTCCCTGTGGTGTCAGGTACCACCTATGTATGTAGGTAGGTAACTCGTGTTTGAGAAACTGAGATTGCATAAAGCCTGGGATAATACTATACCAAACTAGTGTTAGCTATTTGAAAAAAGACAAAGCGGGTTCGAATCCCGCTTGTGGAATTTTTTCAACACTTTGTTTTTTTTTTAAATTGTAATTTGTTCGTAACAATATAAATTTGCGTAATATTCGGTAGCTACCTATACCTACCCCAACTTTTAGTAGATAATCTAGGTAGGTACCTATACCAAAATTAGAAATGAAACAACTTTTACGAATCTACTCGCGTTTATTTTGTACATTAAGTTCGTCCGGTCCATAAAAGTTGTTTCATTTCAATGTGTAGTGTTCGCGTAAACTTTAGAAAACAATATACCTACCTACCAACCAAAATTTGTCGAAATCTACCTACCTACCCAAGTTTCAACTCTACCGATTAGTGAAACAATTTCGCAGAATTCTACAAACCTTTACGAATAGGACATTGTTAGTGGTAATAGGTAGAAATACTTACTAGATATTTCAAATCACTGGATTTGTAAATATCAAGGTTTGTGAGTGAGTGGCATGGATAATAGTAGTTACGATAAAAACCTTCAAATAATATCCGTTCTACTCGTCTCCTTATTGTTTATTGTGTTATCAGGATATTGAATGTGCGTCTGGTATTCTTATCTTTGACCTACCTAGGCCTTCATGTATAGCTGTAGTCCGTCGTATCTCTAACTTCTAAAGAGACATACCTACCTACCTAGGTTTCTACATCAAGAATTCTAAATTGTCGCTCTAGAGAACACTTTGGCGACGAAAACTGTGGTTAAGACCACCGGTTTAGACCCAGAGGTCCCGGGTTCGATTCCCAGCGGGGGGTACATGTTTGTGTACTCGGTTTGGTTGGTGGTAGGACTTGATTGTCCGCCTGGCTAGCTACCACCATCTTATCTAAATATGTCGCCATTACATCAATGTTTGTAGCATTGTTGTGTTTCGGCAGCTAGAGATAAGATAGCCAGTGCCTCACTAGTTGAGGATCCCGGGTGAAGTGCGCTTCCACCAAATGGCCTTATCATCACTTAGCATCAGGTGAGATCAAGGCACACTGTGCTTTCCCGTAAATATTAAAAAAAAAAAACTGTCGACCACGGGCTTAAAGTGTCGACCACTGGCTTAAAGTGTCGAACACTGGCGCCATTAATTAATACCTAGGTGCATTATTATTAAAAAGTAAAACTGCAAAAGGGTTGCCAGATGCGCAGCCTCGCCAGCTTTAAAAAGCCTGATACCTAGATACAAACATAACTACCTACGATAGTTCATCGCCGCCCGCCGCCGGGGCGGGGCGTAAAGCCAAAATAGGTTTCTGCTGTGTAGCAACGCTCTAGCAAATAAGTCGCAAGTTCGCAACATATACCTACGTTCTCGCTTATAAGAATATAGTAACATATTTTTGAAAATACAATCTGGTTTAAGTACGTAGGTAGGTACTATGTTCTATCGATACTCTATGTTCGAAAGTTTGCCGAAGACGCGGGTCAATGTAAAGACGCCTGTACATCAGATTTATTATACCTAGATCACATAGTATTTTGAAGTAATTTGGCAAATTGTGCACAAAAAAAAAACTAGACAGCCTCTCACGAGCACGGTATCTCGGAACAACTTAGAACAGTCCGAGCGCAGCTGTTGCGAGATCTATGTGTGTTGCTCGAGCAATTAAGCTTCCTTCTAAATCTTATTTTGTGGTTTGTTTGTATTAGCCTGATATTTTGTGCTGACATGCAGGCATGTGTACCATACGTGACTATTATCTAGCACCCGCAGTCAGGAGTTAAGCACAACGCCTAGTCTAGTGGGAGTTTCGTTCGTCATTTGAACATGAGTATTACTAAATTTTACTCGTAATCACGTATTCCACCATGACGAGTTTTACACTGTCAAAAAAAGGAGGCGACGCTGCTTCCATGCAATACAAATTTGTTTTTGTTTACGTGATCGAATGGCACCATCAATTGGCACCCAGGGTACCACGTGCGAGTTTCATTCGACAATCGTTAACGTTAACGAAAATGAGAATGGCAAATTTTAACTCCTCTCGATTGTCGCCAGGAGGCGCTGCTTCAATGCCATACTAATTTTCGTTTTCGTAAACGTAATCGAATGAATACGAATAGTAAACAAAACTCACACTAGGCACCCTGATATTGACTTTACGCCGCCGCCGCTGCCGCCCGCCCCCGCCCCCGCCGCCGCCCGCCCCGAGCGTCTATTAATTCTTTGGTGT
The DNA here is from genome assembly GCA_963082485.1 of Eudonia mercurella. Taxonomy (NCBI): domain Eukaryota; kingdom Metazoa; phylum Arthropoda; class Insecta; order Lepidoptera; family Crambidae; genus Eudonia; species Eudonia mercurella. The sequence continues at coordinate 14,644,064 of OY720044.1, read as the reverse complement.
ACACACCTGCATCTCCAGACTAGTACAAACTGTCAAATTTCCTCAATAGACTTTGAATTTTATGCTTTAAGTGTATGGTTGAAAATGCATTGAAGAAAGACTGTTTTGGATAGGTTGATGTGCGGGCGTACTAGCGTAAGCTCCCTCCACTGACTGATTAGAGCCTTTACGCGCGTGTCAATAAACGTGCCCGGGTGGGTGGTGGTGGGTGGTGCATTTGGCGCCCGCTCCCCCCCGGCTCAGCGACAGCAATCCGGGTTCAATTCAATTAAATAGGAGCTGTCTGGCCAAATACGCCGTCCAATGTCCAGTTTCTATTTTCACGTCAAAGGATTCAAAGCCGAATTTAATTTCGAGATATTACCTATCTAGCTATTATTTATTTTAAACGTCGGTCGGTTGCCGAACGGATAGATGCTCGTGTTGAATGATAGAAATGGTGGTTTAATCTCTATAGCTTTCAACATTTGTGTTTTTGTAATTTGTTCGCAACAAAATTTGCGTTAAAAATTATTTGAACACTATAGCTTTGTGAGACTATTGACTTGAATGAACACATTTTTAGCGCAAGCTTTCTGGATCGGTTGACACTTTAACAGTGTATAGGGTGCCTAGTGCAAGTTTATTCGCTATTGGATCACATTAACGAAAACGAGAATTAGTATGGCAAAATTTTTACTCTTCTCGATTGTCGCCAGGAGGCGCTGCTTCAATGTCATACTAATGCTCGTTTTCGTAAACGTGATCGAATGTCAGGTGATACTCTCACTAGGCACCCTGTATTCGAGTTTTAATCACCGGCACCGGTGTTCGACTAGAACCAGTGATCGATCGGGGTCAGTAACTAATTTTAGACATTAGCAATCATTGAATAGAAATAGAAATGAAATTTTATGTTATTTTTGGCGACGAAATAAAGTGTCGGAACATTTGTCTTAAAGGTCGAACGCTGGTGCCACTCCCCTAAAAACTCTCGTTTTCGTTGACGAATGGTGAATAGAAATCTTTTTAAGCATTCAGGATTATTTATTAAGAGTTAAAATAATGGCGGCAAAGTTTGCTTTGTACCTATCGCTAACGAGCATAATTGCCATTTTATAGTAGGTAATCATTCATATTTTTTAATTCTTTACTTAAAAGTCGTTTAACTTTGATTTACCAAAGTTGGATTGAAAACGAAATAACCCTTGAAAAAAAAAGCATTATAGCCTTGATTTGTTTTAATTTAGTTTATTTCGACAGTTTAATTTAAAGACAACAGACTTATTTTTGCCATTATCTAAGCTAAAATCGTATTTAATTATATGTGTAGATCATGTTTGTGATATTGGCGAATAAAAAAACATTTACCAAAGACAAGAAAAAGAAAGATCGCGAATCGGACCAACCACGAATTGTACCAACCGCGAATCGGACCAACCGCAAATTCGACCAACCACGAATTGGCCTTTTTTTGACAAATGGACCACACATAGACTACCTCTCACAGACGAAATCTCGCAACAGCTGCACTGGGTCTGGTCCGAGATACGAGATTCCGTCTCCTCGTTTGCATGAAGCTTACTTACTGCAGTCTCCTTATTTTATGATGTCTGAGCTCGGGACAGCAAATTCCGCTATTTTCGCCTCACTAAATAACGCGCCAAGGCAGTGACAGCAATGAGGTCGCACCAGATTGGAAACGGGGTGTGTTTAACTTCGTTAGCCCCCCAGCGCAAACGTCGATAAATGATCCAGACAGATACCTGTACAGTGTATTTATCAGTCCAGATTTCACGGACATGATTTTAACCTATCCTACCTAGGTAATGTTGTATAGATAGAGTCCCTATTCTGAGTCGCTGCTCCGAGTCTATTTACTAGGTATTCAAACTCATTCGATACTGATAGGAAACGAGAATTAATAGCTAGGTATGTCAAAATCGTACTTTGTGGCGTTGCTTGAATGATATGAAAATTCTCATTTAAGGCGAAGGGTAAGGCACACTAGCGCCACCAATTGATAATTTGACAATAAATAACGGACCGGATCTTTTTTTAAACATTGCGTACCGTCCGACAACAGGAAAGCATCCATAGTATTTATTTAATAATTGTGCACTATTTTTTGCGTGGTTTATTCACAAAACGGGCTATCGCATTTATTCACAAACAATGGCCACTTTTGGTGTTAGCGAATGAATACAAAAACAAACCTAAAAGTAGTGCACAATTATGAAATAATAGATGTTTGCCTAGTGTCGGAAGGTCCGCAATGTTTGAAAAAAAATCCAGCTTAGCAGTTATCAAATTAAATCCATTAGCGGCGCTAGTGTGCCTTACCCTTCGCCTAGCAAATATACCTAAATCGCACTAGGCACCCAGTCCAGAGAAACAGCGCTACCTTCTGACGAAGTTGTCAAACTAACTTGTCATTACGTGCGTGCCACTGTATCGATAACATTCTCTCACATATTAGTTAACTTTAAGGTGCTTAGCAAACGATAGACTTTTTGTCCTCCTCAGACAGAAGTTACCTTTCCTTCCAATTAAAAATAAAAATAACAAAATAGACACTATATCTATATATAACGTAGTTTTTGAATGATTTAAAATTTATTTATATCCACACATACCAAGTCGAGAATTTTCAGTAACAGCAAATAAACAAAACTAAAGGTAAAGAGCACTCGCTAATATCACTATTTCATAGTAAGAGAATGATTGGCATAGGTTTCTGAAATTGCACCCCTGGCCATTGTAGCCCGCGGCTGCGCGCGGGACGTCTGCCCGGCGCGGCGGGCGGCGGAGCCGGAACTCTACATTCGACGATGGACGAGATAATTATTCTGTCCGTAGAACTCTCGCGAAGAGCACGTTTTGGAAACAGAATACGAGTTGTTAAACGGACAAACTGTCCGCCCGCGTGCCGTTTGCGTTTGCCTGCACAAACTATAGTGCATTCGGATCGCGTTTTTGGAGTTTTATTCACCTTTTGATCACGTTAAGAGCCACAAACAAGCGTTCTGAGTAGGGTTGCCAACTTTTATTAGAAGAAATAGAGTATATCTGATTTCAAAGGAGATAAATAAAGAGTACGGACTTACAAAAAAGAGTATCATTTATTTTATATTTTTAAAAAGGTATTTTTTGTACATTTTGCAGCACATACCTAACAGTTTTTCACAGTTTTTAAAAGAATTGCATGAGTCCAAACATTCTAACTCTAAATGTATATAGATCAAGAGCTCTTTTGGACTTTTTTGGTTCTGATACCATTATAAACCCATTATAGTCATGTAATATTATGCAAACCCATGTTTGCATAATATTACATGACTGGCACAAGTATGGTAAACATTGTGAAATAAAGAGTATATTAGCATACTAATAGATAGTGTTATAGATTATAGAGTACGCCTACATGATATAGAGTACAATACTCTATTTTAGAGTACGGTTGGCAACCCTAGTTCTAAATGTGGATAGGGAGTTGTATCCATCATCCATTCCGTCACGTTAAGAGCCTTTTTACGTTTTGATATCCCATTCCATTCAAATTTCAAAGTTTAAATTTTTTCATACCATAAGCCAATCTCGATAAAACTGTCTACGCTTTAAAAAATACAGGGATCTAAATATTTATTGGAAAACATTAAAAACCTATTTAAAATGTTTTCTAACTATTTCAATGTAAAGCCACTATCTATGCTGCTTTATGGTTTGAAAAAAAATGGAACTTTGTAGTTTGTATAGGATTCCTAAATTTGATTCAAAAAATTGCAACTCACCTCCCTCCTTTGTCACCACGGCATGAGGGCAGGTTATATTCATTCACCCGTGACCTGTGAAATCACGTCAACGAAAACTAGTTGCATGGCAAAATTATAAGTCTTCTCGTTAGTCACACTTACACTGGATTTGCTATTTCAACGCCATATAAATTCATGTTTTCGTTAACTAGATCGAATGGAAAATATATCTCGCAATAGCCACTCAGGAGTCGCTGCTTCAATGCCTAACAAATTTTCGCTTTCGTTAACGTTATCAAATGGTTTATAAACCGCGCATTTAGCACCCTCACCACCCGTACGCCGTTAAAAGCAGGTTTCCAGCGGTTTTCTTGCTCGCCAAACTATTTTGTCCAATGCATTAGATTCAACACGTTCTCGTCGGGGACAAACTGACCGCGTCGCGTCGTCGTCTTGTCCGCTCCACGCCCACCGCCTTTGTCCGTCGTCTGCTCTGGGCTTTAGTAATTGTGTTATGTGGCTCTGGGTGCCTAGTGTGAGTTTCATTCGCCATTCGATCACGTTTACGAAATCGAGAATTAGTATGGCAATGAAGCAGCGCCACCTGGCGACATACGAGAAGAGTTAAAATTTTGCCATACTTTTTGTTTTCGTAAAAGTAATCGAATAAATACGGATAGTAAACAAAACTCAACTCTCTTGATCGAACAGTGACGAAAACCGCGTATTAGTGTGGCAGAGACTTGTCATTTGTGTCTTGTACCCGTATCTACTCAGCGTCGCTGCGATTCCCACGATTCTTGCATCTTCTAATGACTGGTAAGATAGCGCTGTGTATTATAGAGATCATCTGTGATTTTCGCTGTATTTTGAATAGTTATCAAATTAATGATACCTATACAAAATTAGGAGAAAGTAGGTAGGTATATTATAATTTATAACAATGGTTCGCATAATATAAAATGTTTAGAATGATTTTAAAATTTAGCCCTTCGTATTTAAGACACATTTAAAGGATCTGTGTGCTCTTTTCCAACCGTCTCAGTTTGCCTATACTATTTGATTAACCCATTAACCGCCGGAGTTGTATATATGAATCTTATGATTGTTGTGCCCCTAGCGCCGCAGTTGCAAATTTGCAACTAAAGTTTCCGAAGCGATTTTTAAGCGTAATTTCAATTGAATAACGAGTATTTGATAATAATAATAAAGGCCACGCTTTCGCGATAAGAGCCCTTCTTTCATTTTTCCTAATGACACCTATGCTAAGCGTCAAATTTCAGGTTAAAAAATTAATAAAACTCATCGCCAATTGTAGATTATTTCTAGACATGTACCGCCACGGTTGTACAAATACAACAGTAGTGATGTAACAAATTAACTACTATTATTGCTTGATATCGACTTTATCATACACAAATATCATGTAAATTAATTGGAAATGCAGAATTAGTAAGTTATACAATTATTGTCGTTTTTTTTAATCCGCTAACTAATTATAATATCTAATACTTTACAAGATTTAAGGTGGAATCATATAACAATAATATATCTAGTTGTTGCTAAAATGAAACTTATTTACAACACTAGCACATTTAATGTTATCAGAAGTGTCCAGCGCCGGAGTTGCTTATATGCAACCGCTTGTGACGTCACAAGCGGACGCAATATAATAATAGTGAGGGTAGATGTGTCGAGAATGTGTTGAGAATTACAAATGTTAGTGGGTACCTGATTTAATTTACTGTGTATTGTGGCTGTAAGTGAATTGCAAAATGTCGAGTGCAGATGAGCTAATTCGGATTTTGGAAGGTCACGAGGAAGAAATAGAAGAATTTGTTACCGATGATGAGTTAGAAGTGGAGGAGGTGTGTACACAAATTTGACTATTCTTAGAATGAAAATATAAGGTATAAAAGTACAAGTAAAATGTTACTGCTTACTAGCGTGTTTTTCCTACCTACTTTGACATTTTCACATTCAGAATTTTTGTTTTAGGAAAGAAGTGATAGAGAATTCCATTGGACTGCAGAGGGAACATCGCCAATCATACAACCGTTTGATGATTTTGCCGTTGGTTTTACTTCAGAATTAAACCTTTCGGCCGATTCTAACGAACTACAGTTCTTCGAGTACTTTGTGGACGAAGGTTTGGTGACCGAGATAGTCAGGTGTACCAATAGATATTACCAATTTTACATTCGTCATGTTGATATACGAGAACACTCTAGAACTCGAGATTGGTGTGACGTTGATGCAAAACAAATTTATCTATTTTTTGCGGTAACAATGTTATTTACAAGAAATAAAAGAATATCTATTGAAGAGCATTGGTCTACGGATCCACTACTGAATTCCTCAATCTTTCAAAAAACCATGAACAGGAATAAATATTGTTTGATTATGGCTATGATGCATTTCGTTGATAGTTTTTCAACCGCCGAGAGATTGCCAAGATTACACAAAGTTAAATTTGTAATAAATCATGCACGGAATAAATTTAAACAAGGTTTAGTACCACATCAGAAATTATGCATAGATGAGAGTATTGTCCCTTTTAAAGGCCGTCTTATAATCAAACAATACTTGCCTAAAAAACGGAATCGGTTTGGAATAAAACTTTTTGTATTGTGCGATAACGAAACTGGTTATATAGTGGACTTTTTAGTCTATTGTGGCTCTGAAACAGAAATCGAACGGATTCCAGATTTGGGAGTGAGCGGAGCGGTAGTCGTTACTCTCATTAAGGAATATTTCAACAGTAATAGACATCTCTATGTCGATAATTGGTACTCCAGCCCAAATTTATTCCAATATTTGAAAGAAAAAGGCATATACGCATGTGGCACTGTAAAGAATAATAGAAAAGGCATGCCTAAGTTTAAAAAACTCTCTAAGGGAGAGGTGGATGTTTACTATTCTCCTCCTTTGATGACATTAAAATGGCAAGATAAAAAGGCTGTAACCATGATCAGCACAATACATGATGCTAAACTTTTGCCATCAAACAAGGAAGACAGAACTACAGGTATGCCAAAATTAAAACCGGAATGTGTCATTGATTATACAAATAATATGGGAGTGGTTGACACCGCAGACATGATGATGAGTAGTTTATCGTGCATAAGGAAAACGAAACGGTGGTATTTAAAACTAGCACTACGCATTATCGATATGTCAATGTTAAACGCATTTTACACTTATAAAATTATAAATAATTGCCCCAGAAAGCCGTATAAAGACTTTCAGCTGGAAGTAGTACGACAAATCATTGCTAAAAATAAACTAGCAGATTATCAACCTGTGCCTTCGACATCGCGTAGTGTACAGAATGATCCCTGCCGCTTTTTACCTAATGATGCAATTATTCATTTTCCTGTTACCATTCCTAATAAAAAACGGCAGCGTTGCAGAATGTGTGCGCTACAAAAAAAACCAAAATACACGAGGTATATGTGTGAGCAATGTAACGTTTATTTGTGTATAGAGCCTTGCAGTCAAGAATATCATAGACAATCTTGTGTGAACTTTTAACATAATTAAATAAAACTCATGATTCAAATTACTAACATGTTTTATTAAAAATTATTTAGTTTTATTTACTTCTGACGACTGGTACTGAGATTAAATTTTTTCGGTTTCTGTTACTTCTATTTCTTGAGTATGACAATTTTTTAATGTATTCAAAAAATTCAAAATTTTCACGTAAGCCCGGCTTCGCAAACACGGAGCGATATACTTTAACTCTTCGAGTACTAAATGTGTGAAATGCTCATTTCTTTGATCATCTCCAAACGTTGCACAGTTCTCACATGGTGGCCTTACATTTGGTGCACCACTGCTACTTGTCGACGTCAAATTTTTTAAAACCCTTGAGGCTAGCTAGCTCTGCATTTCGAGGCTGCCTTTCAAATAAATCCTGAGTATCTTCATCACCAAGAAATTGCATTCTCGAACGTTTGAGAACTGTAAAATTAATCGGTATTTAAACGTGGTGAAAGAAACAACAAAATTTCAACTCGGCTTATCTTTACCACACCTACTATAAATTAAAATAAGCCTACGAAACTTGCCATTTACGTTATATTAAACCAAATCACGTAAGATATTTTTATATAGATAATGAAAGCAAATACAAACCTGACGGATGATTTTCCATTTTTAACACTAAGAAAGCAACGACTACCCTCTGCTTACTACTTCAGTTGCTATTAAAATTATTGCAACTAAATGCCGATTCATCAACATCAATTAAGGGATTCTTTTTTTATTGGGTTTTAACAGAAAAACTTTTTTCTATTATACTTTACTGTATACAATATAAGCAGGCATTTTGATCTATAAAATTAATAATTTGAATAATAGGTAATATCTATAACCGGAAATTATGTTACTTGCGGAATCACTACCCACATCACTATTTTAGTCTAGAATAATCTAGACTAAAATAGTTGTTGTGTGTGTCGCCGGAGTTGTATATATACAACAATAGGGATTCCAAGATCGATATTTTGTAGAAGTATCGGATTAACTTTATCTTGGCTTTGATAGTGTCTGCTTGCAAGATTTTAGATTGTTGATGTCGTTCATTAAAATTTCATTAATTATATGAGGGGAAACAAGTAAAACAAACATTAGTTTCTCGTATAAAATTGTTATTTTAACCTTGTAACCTAATTTGTCGTAGTGATGTGTCACAACACTATAGGTTAAGCATGAAAATACATACTCGGCGCTAGGGGCACATTTTTCTGAGCGACCACCTGGCGGTCAAAAGGTTAAGTGTGCAAGCCTTCCCAATTGGACTACTTTTTCATTTCTTCTTAATAATAGGTTCATATCGCCAACTTTTCCACTTTGCACATTTTTTTATCTGTTCGAGTATTTTGCTTCATTTTGCTAAAGTATATATTTGAATGAATGAATGAATGAATCGTTTATTTCTCTCCACAATAATAAATAGGTCTTAATTATTCTACGACTTAGTGCTAATTGTAGTTACAAACCTAAGTTTGTGATTTTAATTTATGACCTATATCGTTGTGAGAGACTGGTGCCTGAAGAGGTTTGAAGAAAACTGTAGTACAGGTCACCAGGGCCCTCCCGCGGATATTAATCAATAGACAGATGAGTGTCTATACTACATTTGTTGGGAAAGCACAAAGATAAGTATCAAGCCTTGCGAGAGAAGGTAAGTAATACAAACTAAAGGGTAGATACAAGTTACAACTAATTGAATTAATTCTTATGTGCTAGGTGTATAATATGTGTGTGAGTGTGTGTGAGGGGGTGTGTTTGAGGGTGTGTGTGAGGGTGTGTGTGTGTATGTGTGTGTGTGAGGGTGTAGGGGTGTGTGTGTGAGTGTGTGCGCGTGAGTGAGTTAGTGAAGGATGTGGGTTATTTGTTATTTAATAATTGTCAAAATCTTTTCAGTCTCTTCGTAATTTAGCGTCTTAAGATATGTCATAATTTTCTTTTTACAATTGTATTTATTTAGCGGGAACAGGTTAAGTATTTTGTTTAATTTGTTATAAAGGTGTGGGCCAAGGAAGGTAAATGTTTTGTGGCAAAATGCGGTGTTTCTTCTTTTAGTAAGGCACACAGTGTATTTTCTTCGTTTTCCTTCTACATTACTTGGGTTATATGTTATTAGGGAATGTTGTTTAGTAACCGTGTGTAGAATGACAGATTGCCTGATCGTGAGAAGATCCCAATATTTGTATAGCTCAAAGGTAGGTGAGCGAAAGGGAAGGCCAGCGCTGACTTTCAGTATTGCTCGGTGTGCTCTCTCAGCTTCAATGAGGAAGGTTTTAGCTGAGCCGCCCCATGCAGTTATACAGTATTCAACGAGTGACTGACACAGTGAGAAGAACACCATTTTGATAACGTTGCGGTCAGCTACATTCCTGAGACATTTAAACATGTAGATTAGTTTACGTAATCTAGAAACGAGAGCTTCAATATGTTCCTTAAAGCTAAGCGTACGATCCAAAAGGACTCCTAAATATTTAGTGGAGTCAGTTTCGCATATTTGAGGGCACTTACAATGCTGTTGGTCGTTGCAGCCTGGAGTGTGGGCTCTAATGAACAGGGATGAGTGGTGGCGTTGATCTGATCTCAAGGCGAAAGAGATAAATTTTGTTTTTTGCACATTTAGGGTCAGGACGTTGGTGTGGAGCCATTTGCAGACTTCCGTGAATCCAGTTTGTGCCAAGTTAAAGACCTCCGACCAGGTTCCCCCAGAGAAGAAGAGGGCAGTATCATCGGCAAAGGTAACTATTCGTCCACCCTCTAGGTTAAGCTGGCAGAGGTCGTTGATGTAGGTTAGGAATAAGGTAGGTCCCAGAATGCTCCCCTGAGGTACCCCATAGTCAATTGAACACTCATCGCTGACATTTTCTAGAATTTTTACCCTCTGTCTTCTATCGCACAGGTAGCTATGAAGTAGGCTCAGTGGCAGACCTCTGATACCAAGCCTGTGCAGTTTATTTAAGAGGTGGGGGATGGAGACCGTGTCGAACGCTTTTGCCAGGTCAGTGAAGATAGTGAGGCACCTCCCTCGTGTATCCAAGGTGGGCACAATACTCGATAGCAGTTCGTGTACCGCGCCGCTGGTAGACTTACCCCGTCGGAACCCGAATTGAGCGGATGAGAAAAGGTTATTTTTTTCTAGGAAGTCCACCAGCCTCACGTTCAAGAGGCGCTCCTATATATTTGTTCATATAAAGATTCTCACGTTGTCATATAAGATATAGGTAGGTCCTACTTTTTCGTGGATTAAACATGTTTTACCAAAGGATTTTCAAGTCAAATCTATTTATTTAAAACATAAAAGATTTTTAATATTGACAAATTACATGGATCTCACAACATTTTACGGTAGAAGAACTGAGTTGCAAGACTTGGTTTTTTTTTGCAAGTTTGTTTTTGATGGTATTTAGAATTCTGCATTCACAATGTCCAAAGGTCGTGGGTTCGAGTGGTTTCCCACTCGAGCTTTCTGTGATTTTTTCTAGTTTTATCTTGTAAATATATAATGTTATTTCATAGTAGCATTGCTCGAATCCTAATAGGTATGTTACCTACTATTAATTTATTGTTCACGTGGCAAGCCCATCCATGGGAATGGGACACTACTTACGGTTGCCAACCATACTTTAAAATAACGTATCCTACGTTATTTTCCATCTTCATACTTTATTCTTTTTGATAAAAATAAAGTATGGAAAATACTTTATTTCCGACGTAATGCGTGCGTTTGAACGGAATATTCCTGTTGACTTAATTTCTGAACTACTGAATGATACTCAGACTCGGGTGAAGTGAAACGAAACGCAACGATAATTGCGATGAGTCTTATTGCCATTTTAAAAACAATAAGACATTATTAGATAGTGCCACGAGTACAAAGAAATATGTTTTTAAACATTCATCATCATCATCATCTCAGCCAAAAGACGTCCTCTGCTGGACAAAGGCCTCCCCCAAGGATTTGCTGGTGTGCATATCATGGGGTTATTTGCCGTAATCGCCACGCTTGGCAGGCGGGTTGGCGATCGCAGTAGGTTGAGGGTAACCTCAGAGAGATGCTGCTGCCCATCCTCTGGAATGGTCCCTTAGTCGGCTTTTACGACACCCACGGGAAGAGATGGGGTGGTGCTATTCTTTATCCCCGGCACCATACAGGTTAAACATTAAATAAATAAATTTGTTTCTCTATTTTTTCTTCAAATCATTTTTTTATACTAGTTAGTGATAGACTTACTTTGATTTCCTAAAAAATAGTTGGCAGCCCTAACTCTACTAGTCTTCGGACTAACAGTTATCTCAAAATAGGATTAAAAGATGACCAGAGAAAGGCAATAAAAACTCAATCAGCACAGACGATAATAACCTCGAGGAAGATTGTGTAACTGTTACTCATTGTTGTAACATTGCAAGTGGCATTAGAAATTGCTTTTTGCTCCTTATTCGTATAGCCATAAGGTTTAAACGGTATGTGGTTAACGGTAGGAGGCATTGTGGAGCTAAACAAAAGCGTTGGCAAGGTCACCCAGTAATCTCAATTAATGCAGTACGTTTTCATATGGTCATATTGCGTAGAAGATTATCTACTGTGAGGAAATTAAAGAAACTTTATGGAAATTTGTAAGCTACAAATGTAAGCTACCTAAATATAAATATTAACATACCGAATTAACATTTAATATCGTCATGATGATGATTGATGAATGACGCATAACCGCATAAAAACTATTTCCTTTATTTTTTATTATAAATATATTTTACGAGTAAGCACAGTGCCTTCAACTCACCTGATGTTAAGTGATGATAAGGCCTATGGTGGAAGCGCACGTCACCCGGGATCCTTAACTACTGAAACACTGGCTATCTTATCTCTAGCTGCCGGCGGAACACAACAATGCTACAAACATTGATGTTATGGCGATATATTTAGATAATATGATGTTAGCTTATCAGGCGGTCAAACAAGCCCTAACACCAATCATTGTTTTTTAATTGATAAAAATGATGGAAGACGTCATTGATGAAGCATGCAAAACTATTTTCCCTTTTAATTCCAATTGACTTAATAATCTTATAGCTTTGTCGCAATCGGAACACAACAATATAGCTATCATCATCATCATCATCATCAGCTCATTTAATGTCCCCACTGCTGGGGCACGAGCCTTCCCTATGGATGAATAGGGAGAACGGGCCATAAACCACCACGCGGGCCCAGTGCGGTGCGGTGGTTGTTAACGACTGCTAGTGCAGCCGGGACCAATGGCTTTACGTGCCTTCCGAAGCACGGAGGAGCTCGAGATGATACATTTTTGGTCACCCATCCGATGACCGGCCTTTGCGAAAGTTGCTTAACCTCAGCACTCGCAGACCGGGCGCGTTAACCACTGCGCCATCGAGCTCCTCTCAATATAGCTAGCTAACTATTTATTATAATGTTATGGCGTCTTAGCACTTTGAGCTGCTATGATTGATGAAATATAGCACATTTCTTGTAAATGCTTTGTAATCAGTCTTAGTTAGATGACCAAATAGCGTCTCACCATTCCTTCTATAGCAAAATAAACGATGCCTGTCCGTCCAGGGTCATCAGCTGTCAATGACGTCACTAATCCATGTAAAGGCTAACACGCACCAAAAGCGGGTCAGAAGCAGTGTACATGCGGGCAAGCGGCAGTTTCAAAGCGTGCCCGTGTTACATACGACTCAACGATAAAAAAACAGTCAAATCGTTTATTAAATACTAGCTGTGCCCTGCGGTTTCACCCGCGTTAATTAGCGACTGTTCCACACCTATTAGTCATAGCGTGATGTAATATAGCCTATAGCCTTCCTCAATAAATGGACTATTCAACACAAAAAGAATTTTTCAATTCGAACCAGTAGTTACTGAGATTAGCGCGTTCAAACAAACAAACAAACTCTTCAGCTTTATAATATTAGTATAGATAGGCCTTCACAGGCACAGTCAAAATTATAAAAATTCAAATAAACTAAAATTTAGTTTAACTAAACTACTGAAACTACCAGCAGTTCAGATTTTGGAAGATTGTACGGCAGAGAAGAGCTGGCAAGAAACTCGGGAGGCTTTGTTCTACTTCCGGTGCGTTAACTGCGTCCGGTGTGAAGAGTGATGAGTCAATATGGCGGAAATATTGTCTGTGGCTCGTTATCCGGTAAATTTTGGCCGGCAGCATAATTTACATAACTGAGTGCCTAATGTATACTAAGATCTATTTTTCATTCGATCACATTAACGTTATGGTAATTTGTAAGGCATTGAAGTAGCGCCTCCTGGTGTCAAACAAGCAGAGTTACATTTTTTATTCTTTAATGTGATCAAATAGTGTATTCCTGTAATGATAGCTGTATTTGATGAAAAATAAATAAATAAAGGTGCTCTGTGGTGGTAGCATAATATGTCTAGAGCAGGATCCCGCGCTTTTATGCATTTGATGTGTCGTAGTTAGTACGCATATTGAAACGCGCGTGCCTGCTTCCAACCCGCGCCGCTCCTGACCTGCTTATGTTATGTGGAAGCCTTAACTATTTACCTATAGCCAAATATCACTGGCTTGCGTAAGAGGCTTTTGTAACAGTGAAAATTTGACGGCTATTCGGTTCAGTACCCCTATTCACTATAATACAGAATATCAGAATAATTTCCACACTGCAAGGCCTTTGGCTCTTTATACGAGAATATACCGATATTTGATGTGATATCCCGGCTGCATTAGCAGTCGTTAACAACCACCAATCCGCACTGGGCCCGCGTGGTGGTTTATGGCTCGTTCTCCCTACCCATCCTCTATAGGGAAGGCTCGTGCCCCAGCAGTGGGGGCATAAAATAAGCTGATGATGTAGTGATAGGAAGATATAATATATCACAATCGGAAACCTTTTATTTAGGAAATGAATATGCTGTTATGGGTATTGGCGGCCAGCAGTGAATTGTTTTAAGTTATTATCGGGAAATAATTCCGAATACGAGCATTGGAGCTGGTTCTAGGTTGAGTAGATACTATAGCTTTAGTTATGTAGGTAATATGAATTGGTTATGTACAAAATAGGCTTTAAGTAGGTAGTGGCATGTAGCATTAATTCGATGGAAGCATATTAAACTGCCCAAAAAGGTTTTATATTTTAACTAAACAAGATTAAACGCATCGGCTCCTAAGTTTTTCCCATCGCTTTCGCAAAACAACAAAAAAAATTAACAGTGTTCTAATTTCGAAACTGTAAGCTTGTATGTAGATATAAAAAAAACAGGAAAGAAACTGTAAGAAAAAATCTGAATCTGATACTTAGTTCTCTATGGTTTTTCTTAACGAAAAGTTATCTAAGACCACCTACGTATTGCATCAATTAATTCAATATAGATTGTGCCCATGTATGTAGAATAGAAAAAAGGAAAGAAACTGTAGAGAAGAAACCATAGAGAAACCAATTTCTCTATGGTTTTTCATAACGAAAAGTTATATAAGACCACCTACCAGATTGTGCCCAGGCTTCTTGGCGGGATAGTGAAGAGTCATGTCTGCGGTTTTGTTTTATTTTATAAAATTTGTGTTATGGCGAATATTAATGTGAAATAATGGTGGATTATTAACCCTTAAGTGTTCGTGAGTGTGCATGAGTGTTGGCAAATGAAACAAAACAGTGCAACGTCACTTTTCAAATTCTCTCAAGAAGTCCGCCCGAGGACTTAGTAAAGCCCCACATCTTTACTGAGATACTCGAGGGGTTTGGGGGTATATCATTTCTCACTTCTCATTTCTATTGTCATTCATCATCATCATACAAGATGGATCTATTGTTTATTTATATTTATATTACTTGTATGAAAAATTACTTTGGACACTGGCTAAATGTGCTAATCGCACAAAGTCATCAACTAAAAGAAAAAAAAAAGATTGTGCCCATGAAGCTGTACCTACAGCTTCATGATTGTGCCTGGCTAAAATTAAAAAAAAAACTTTAATTGAAAAAGTAGTATGATCCGGAAAAAGATTGAACATATTTTCCAAAAGCGGTATTTAAACATGTATTATTTTTCAACCATTTTTATTTAAGAGGACGAAGATACCTAACCTTCGTACTCTTAAAGTAATTTTTTTTTCAATATGTCTCCGGAAACATGCGACGCGTACAAAGAAACGGAAAATTGTAGGTAAGTGGCCTACTGACACTAATTTATTGAAACCCCTCTGACGTCGCTTCGGACCGCTCCGTTCAATTTAATAGGTTGTTGTTTTACGTCATGCGTTGTATTATAGTGCACTGGAGCTTCAAACAAAATTGTTCAGTACTGGGTGCCAAGTGCAAGTCGAAAACGAGAATTTGTATGGCAAAATTTTAACTCCTCTCGTATGCCGCCAGGAGCCGCTGCTTCATTGCCATACTAATAACCATAATAATAATCGAATGAATACGGATAGTAAACAAAACTCACACTAAGCACAGCTAAAAAATATAGCTCAGGCTATATTTTTTTAGCAAAAACATAAGTATTATAAATACAAAATATTGATTGACACCGTGTATTTTCTCTTTACATGATTTTACTTTATTATGTTTGTGTGTATGTTACATATGTTTCTTCCTAAGAAAGTGAGAGAGAGAGAGAGAGAGAGAGAGAGTTTCTTTTTCCTAAGAAACAAATTGCCAACGCAAAAAATCAGTAGCCGATTTAAAAAAAAAACTGCTTCCTGCTTTTATTGTGATGTGTTACATACATCTTGTATGAACATGTACGCATGCACTCAGTAATTGAGTTTTCCGAGTGAAGTGCACTTCCGCCATCGGCCTCTTTTTACCCCGCCCGTAAATTCGTTATTAACATCCGGCCGATGGGAAACAACCGAGTTATGGGGGACCTCCACCCTCATATTATCCCCTATAAACCCATTCAAACAACGGCGTACCTTCGCCTCCCACTTTAAAGTGCTTTGCCGTTATTTAACACTGTTAAAAAATAACTCTACTAAAAATTTGTGTGAGTGTTATTTGCCTTTCGATCACGTTATCGAGAACGAGCAGACGTGCAAATTAAACTCGCCCAAATAAAAATAAGGAAACTGCAGAAGGTGATCGAAAACCTTAGAGCATTAAACCAACATTAAACCAACTGGAGACGCCACTGTCAGGCGTTCCCCTCTGCCATAAGAGTATGACCGCCGATCATACTCGTTATATAAAACTAGTTCCAGCGTGTTCCAGCGTCATTTGCAAATCACGGTGCACGCGATAAGACCTGAGCAAAAAATGCCAAATTGCAGCGTGTTTTCACGTAAAAAGCGATCAGAAACGTCGATTGTACAAAAGGATAACGTAACTTTTCATCTGTAACTATTATTTTGTCTTAATATTATTGAATAATGCACAAAATTTGCAAAAAACTGAAAAAATATTGTTAATCAAAAAGTGTTGCCACTAAAACGTCAAGTTGCAACTTTGCGTAACTTTAAAGTAGAATGAGCCAACATTGAATTACAATTTATATTTCACGTTCTATAAAGTTAAAACTGTATTTTTACTATAAATGCTTATTTAATTAATGATAGATCACTACTTATAAATTGTAACTTATTTTGTTTTTACAGATTTTTTTTCAACTTAATTGCATTAAAAATTCTCAATACTATGAAACTGTATGTTTATGATCGGTCTACTTCATTAATATATTATATTTACGTCCCGTCACTTATCCCGAAAATAGGAAATTTCAATTTAATTACATTGGCCACACTGCAACAAAGTTAGAGCTGTGACAGTACAAAAACAAAATATTGATATCGACTTCATCATAATGTTTATTCTGGCTATTATAGGAAAATAATAATATAGATAAATAAATTTAAAAAAAAACAAATTATTAGAGATTGGAACATACTTATCTCCATTTGGAGAAAAGGTAGTGGAATATAGCGGGCTTCGTAGTATTTTCTACTAAAAAATTAAACGCAGTACATGCATAAAGAGTTTATGTGGGGAGAAAAATGACAAAAGTTTAACATACCAAAAAAGTCGTGGTGGCCTATTGTATGCATCAAAAGAAGTTATTGATTTATGTCTCCTTTGTGAATTAAAGATCCGCTTAACTGATGACAAAAAAATAAAAACAAAAAACCTATTAAATTAATACAACATTATAAGCATCAAAATAATAGTTAATTTCTGACAGAAATAACAACACCTACACCATAGAATTTACTTAAAACTATAAGATTACGTTTTTTATTCCAATTTTTTTTTAAACTATATGAACACTTAGAGTAGCTTTGATGCATTAAAGAACTTTGCATCATTCAAAGATTTAACCTCAGAAAGCAGTTTAAACCTTGACAGCATTAGGTATATTTCGCTGTTCGTTTGTATGATATCATTCTGGAGTTCGGTACATACCTGTATATTGATATGTTTGTTTTAATTTAAGTCTCTTGCTTTTAAATTCAGCCTTATTTGGAAACTTATATAGAAATAAAAAAAATCTCTCGAATAATTGCATTTGGAAATCTGAAAAATTAAGACCCTACGTTACCTACAAAAAAGAATTGATCTGCTTTATGGAACCATGAAAGTACTATACATGTTGTTAAATTTTTCGGTTCCTCTTGATTGAGAGTCGGTTAGATAGGTAGCAAACTATTTTTCCATAATGAAAGAATAAGATTGCAGCTTTTCTTAAAAACAACAATTCTCCTTGGAATGGAATAAAATTATGTAGGTATATTTTGCAGATTTTGACTTATCCTAATTAATAACTGTCGATTTTAACAATAAAGAAAAGCAAAGTGTCTACCTTAATTAACCATACTGAAGAGCCTGATTTAAACAAAAAAACTCACATTAATATTCATCATCATCATCATCATCTTAGCCAAAAGGCGTCCACTGCTGGACAAAGGCCTCCCCCAAGGATCTCCAATACGACCGGTTTTGTGCAGCCCGCATCCAGCGGCTTCCCGCGACCTTTACCAGATCGTCGGTATACCTTGTTTGAGGCCTGCTGACACTGCGCTTTCCGGTACGCGGTCACCACTCGAGGACTGTTCCGCCCCAGCGGCCATCAGTCCTGCGAGCGATGTAGGGCACTTGAGCTTAGCAACTTTTCGGGCTATGTCATTATTATTGGTATCGACAAATTAAATCGATAGTGTCAAGCACTATCGACGTTTACATAAAGTTGCCGTCAGACTCGTGCACGGACAGGTTATCCCTGTGTGTGAATTTATTAGTGTGCGTCTAGTTTATGCTAGTGTTTAATAATTTTGTCGTTTGCGTGCGTAGCGACGTCATTGAAAAATGCATCAGTGTGAAACTGTATTTGTGTGCATTACCTCGTCCCCCGCAGAAAATGACAGACTTTTTTTCATAGAAATTAGTGCGCATGGCCTCTCCATTTGGTTTAATGCTCTAAGTCGAAAACTATAGATTTTTGTTTTTTTTTAGTTGATGGCTTTGTGCGATTAGCACATTTAGCCAGTGTCAAAGTAATTTTTCTTACAAGTAATACATCAATAATAATATTTCTTTCCTGTATGATGATAATGATGAATGATAATAGAAATGAGAAGTGAGAAATGATATACCCCCCAACCCTTCGAGTATCTCAGTAAAGATGTGGGGCTTTACTAAGTCCTCGGGCGGACTTCTTGAGAGAGTTTGAAAAGTGACGTTGCACTGTTTTGTTTCATTTGCCAACACTCATGCACACTCACGAACACTTAACGGTTAATAATCCACCATTATTTCACATTAATATTATCGAATATATAACACAAATTTTAGAAAATAAATCAAAACCGTAGACATGACTCTTCACTTTCCCGCCAAGAAGTCAAACTATAGATTGGAATAAATCAGAAGAGCTCGATGGCGCAGCGCGCAGTTTGCTTACCTATTTGGGTTGCGATTTTGCATATCTTGCAAGAGGATCTTCTGGTATCAACAAGAGAAGTGCGCTTCCACCTTGTTATTAAGCTTCTCTTGGGCTAGATAATTGGTGCCAGTGTAGGAAAGCTTATTTATTTATTTATTATCGCCACTCACCATCAAGTTAGATGAAGCCAAGCACTTGCCTGTTTAGAGGCCCTAAGTTTGTTTCATTCGACATCCAATCACGTTTACGAAAACGAAAATTAGTATGGCATTGAAGCAGCGCCTCCTGTAGGGTTACTCTTGAAACACAATTGCAATAATCAGTTTCTAATCACAAATCTAAAAAAATCAAATAGCACTCTTAAAAGCGACAATAGCGCTACAATTGCGCTGCAATTAAATTGCGTGGAAATTGAGTGAACAAATTATTATCGAGATGGGGCGTAAACCGAAATTGCGAAACTTATCACAATATCGATACATATTAATCGCATTGGAATTGTATTGAGATTGAGTTTGCGTCAAGAGTAGCCTACCTGGCGACATACGAGAAGAGTTAAAATTTTGCCATACAAATTTTTGTTTTCGTTAACATAACTCCTACTAGCCACTGGAATAATTAATAAAAAAAGAAAAAATATAAATATGACACGCAAGGGAAGAGATACGATAGTAATATTGGTTTATGATCTGCCTCACAGCTGCGACGTATAATTATCTAAAGAACCAATTAGTCACTCACTCCGTTAAATGAACAGTAGCCTCGTGAGATGCAAACGAATGGCTGTGCAAACATTACACTTTGATAAAAGGTTGCTTCAGTGAGTTTGGTACGGTCAGAAAAAGCTTACAACATCTTGAAAATTTGTAATCGGGCAACGCAGGCCCAAAACACCTGCACCTGACCCGGCGTGTCATGGGGTGCGGGTTCGAATCCCGCCTGTGGAATTTTTTCAACACTGTCTTTTTCAAATTGTAATTTGTTCGCAACAATATTTGCGTAAAATTATATGTAAATAATCATAAAATATAGCTTGCCTAATTTTTAACTGATCTTTCAATATTTGTAAAAGTATTAGATCGGGATATTAATGACATAGTTGTCGACATTGAATAGGGCTCCTTTGGCTTATAAAGTAAAAGTGGTGACACTTTAAAACGCATTCTGTTTATTGTCATAATTTCGATTGCCATACATCATATGGCATAAATATCAAAAAGCATAATATTAATTGGCAAATATTTTATTATGCATAAACATGATAACGCAGAATTTTTAAAAGGCATAATGTAAAAAATCATAATCATTAAAATCTATATTTTTGTTTGACATAATTTTATTAAGCATAGGTACTTTAAAACGCAAATTTTACTATGCATAACAGTAAACATTCATAATTTTGTTTTGACATAATCTTAAGTTGTTTTAAGGGGTGTATTTCATTTCATACAATTACAAATGAACTAATTTCAAAGGATATAACGTTCATTGGATATAATTTTTACTTGGTCTAAAGTCTTAATACACTTCTTACGTATATTATTCACTTGCTATAATTTTACTAAGTTAAATTATGTTATTTTTAATATAAATATCATTTTAACCTTAATTTGATTTAAAATATAGTCGTAAAAGTTAATACGTTGTGTCTTTAGTAATGTTGTGCTACAAAAGTCAGTGACAGAAACGAATCGCTACAAATCCGACTCCACGTAGTCCTGTCTGTCCTACCTCTAGAGTGTAATTTAAAAGCGCGTAGGCGCGGAGGGGCGAGGCGGCCCGCGAGCTGAGGAGCAGGTGGTTTTAACGTCCGCCGACGCGGCTGAGGCTGGCCGGCGAAGCCGGCCAGCAAGCCGAAGCCGCGGTGGAGAGCGTAAATCATCTGCGACGATAAGCGCGCGTGGGACCGCCGGAGCCCCGCAGCGCCGGAGCCGTGACAGAAACCATGCCTGCTGCATGTTGCATGCTTGCTTGCATGGTTCATGCTTGCTTGCATGCTGCTTGCATGCCGCATGCTTGCTGAAGCTTGCTTGCTGCATGCTTGCTGCATGCTTGCTGCATGCTTGCTGCATGCATGCATGATATGCTTTTTGAAATTATGGTAAACAAGTATTATTCCTTAAGAATATATGTATTTATTATTGATAGATTTATATATTGTCAGTTTATGCTTATCAAATGTATGCCTTTTGAATATTATGCCTTTTGTTAATTATGGTTATTGCAATTATGCCTTTCCATGATTATGCCTTACAGATTTCGGTCATATGATGTTATGCGTTATGAAGTTATGCTATAAAGACTTATGGCAAGTGACGATTATGACCATGAACATTATGCATTTTCAGTTTATGCCTAAAAACGTTATGCGTTTCAATAGGTAACCAGTAAAAGTAAATAGTGTTGGTTAATTTCGGCGAGTTATGATGTAATATTCTATATTACCTCATATCTCCAGAATCGCTGAAAGGATTTACATAATTGAGGTATCGTTAAATTCATCTTAGCTGCCCAAGTGTTCTTAGATAGGTGACGTAAAAAAAACCCAAACATGGCGGCTGTACGACGCCATTGGAATTGGTGAAAAACAATTTTTTTTCGAATACTATATTATGGGTATCAAATTAAAGGGCTCAACACAAGGATTTTTAAAAAAGGTATATCATGAAATTTGTCTAACTAAAAAGACATAAATAAAATAAAAATTAAAAAGAAACCAGAAACCCGTTTGCCTAAAAAATAATAAGTAACTAAATAGAAAATCAACTAAAAAGGCCGGAACAAGATAAAAATTCAATTTATGCAACATCATACATAACATGCAGTCGGAGGCATATTTAACGATAATAGATAGGTAGGATAGGCAGGCGGGCTTTTTGTTTATTTTTTTAATTTTTGTTTTTTAAAAACCTTCAACAATTTTTGTTAGTATAAGTAGGTATAACATTTAACACCTATATTAGACTGACATAGGTTATTGTTAGTTATTTTACACGTAATAGGTAATGTACTCGCCTCACGTATTTGCACATACTTATGTGATATTAAAGTTATAACAATATTTTTTCCAGTACTTATTACATGAACCCTGATAGGGCATAGCGAGAATTATATCTAAGTACATATTTATGAACATTATAAATATGCCTCACTAGTTGAGGATCCCGGGTGAAGTTCGCTTCCACCATTAGCCTTTTCATCACTAAACATCAGGTGCGATGAAAGCACTGTGCTTACCCGTAAAATGTAAAAAAATATACATCAATTTTTAAGTAATACTTTGAAACGTCAGAATATAATAACATGTAATAATAAAAGCAAGTAGATACATATATTCGCAAAAAGTGTTTCACTTAATTTTACAATGTTTAATTTTTAATTATTGCTTTGTATTCACCTTGCTCTATTTATATCGAAACGGAAAATAGCACAGTTATGATCACACATAATCAAAAGTGCCGGAAACTATAATTAATTATTATAATAATTACATGTTGTAATGTAAAATGGACGCGTCAAGATTATGTATTAACTCGGTACAATTAAGTAGACCGTAGCAATTAAATTATGTTATGGCAACAATCTAATGAATTACCCAATATACATTATAATAAACGTGCGTATCTCTGCGGTGAGTAAAGTTCCGACTTCGTCTTCCGATGTTGATCCCTTTATGTACTGTCACATTTCCTTTTGTATGGCATATAATTGAACATTTATTGAAAAATTCAAAATCATTTATTCAGTTTAGGCTACAAATAGCTCTTATGAACGTCATTATGCCATCGGTCCGTAAGTCTACTCTGGGCGGGAGACCTTGTACTGAGAAGAACCGGCAAGAAACTCGGCAAGTGTCAAGCTCTTTTCTCCCTTACAGGGTCAAAAATATTGGAAAATTCATAAAAGAACACTTTCCATCACAAACAAACACACAAAAAAAAGGACAATCACAACACCCAAAAAATAAAAAAAAATAAAAAAAATCTAAGTTTGCAAAAATTACATCAGGTAGGTACCTACCAATTTCAATTTTCACAATGTCATACAGTACTACACACTAGTACAGGCAGGATGTGGTCACTATGACGTGTCAATATAAAAAAATAAAACTAATAGAATTCAAAAATTATCTAAGAAAAACAAAGTTAAAGTATACGAGTATAATAATAATAATAAGAAGTATGTGTGTGTACTATCGTGGCGCAATCCAACTCTCCGAAATTAATCAACACTATCTTTACTTTTACTTTGTAAGCCAAAGAAATTGCCGTTCGTGGAATATTTTCAACACTGTCTTTTTTCAAATTTATTGAAGTATTGACAGTTTTAGTTAGGTTAATGTCCAGGCGTCTGTACATTTCTGGTTGTGTCTGGAAGAGATCACTTTGTGGCTAAAGTTAGTAAGGAAATGTAAAATAAAAGCGCTAGTCAGTCAGTCATCACACCAGTCAGACATCTCAGCCAAAAGACGTCCACTGCTTGATAAAGGCCTCTCCCAAGGATCTTCACAACGACCGGTTTTGTTTGTGCTGCTCGCATCCATCGGCTTCCCGCGACCGCCACCAGATCGTCGGTCCACCTTGTAGGACGCCTGCCCACACTGCATAAAAAATAAATTAATATATGTCTATATTTGAGTAAACTTTAGAAAACAATATAAAGCATATAGTTATAATTTATTACAGAACAAAACTTAAAACAAAAAAAGAAACATAACTTAACTGAACTAAAAAAAAAAACCAAAGAAATAAAAATAGCAAATTAAAAACTAAATGCCTATAAATAAAAGATGTCTTCCAACTGTGGGCTCATGGGAACGGCCCCAAAAATGCTGGCAACTTTGCCCCTCTGGATTGCCAAGCTAATACGCTGGCAGAGGTAGCTGCCAGCCTTCTTGTCACCGGAGGCCTCAATAAGGCGAGCCCATTGTTTCCACCGCAAAATAAAAAACAAACAATATAATATATTTTAGAAATAATTTTCCTAAACTGTTGTGCTGTCTCTACTATTTTTTATCTCGGCCCATATATTTAGTTTTTATAGTTTATCAGTAGGCCGGTAGCCATCTCCGGTACAAAATTAATTTTGTTCCAATCTTAACAGCTCGTAAATTTTTTGCTCGGCTTGATGGTACAATGAACAGACGACTAGGTGAAGTTATGTATAGAGCGAAAGCTTTCCTGTCAGACAGGGTTGTTTCTGCTGTGTTTGGGGCTCTGGGTATGTATCTACATATGTAGCTTCATATATTGTGGTATCATTAAATTACTATCATCGCCATTTTATATCCCCACTGCGCTGCGGCACGAATATTCCGTATTGATGTAATCACCACAGGGAGAACGGGTCAAACCACCACGTGGGCCAAGTGCGGGACGGTGGCTGTGAACGAATCTAATGCAGCCGGGACCAATGGCTTTATCTGCCCTCCGAAGCACGGAGGAGCTCAGGATGAAACAATTCGGAGGGCACTGGTCCCGGCTGCATTTAGCAGTCGCTAACAATCACCAAGCCGCACTGGGCCCGCGTAATTGTTTATGGCCCGTTCTCCCTATCCATTCGTAAGAGGTTCGTGCCCAAGCAGGGGGACATAAAAATGACCTGATGACGGTGATGATGATCTATCCGTTCGGCAATTGAACCGAGGCTTCATTCGATTATTGTACCTTATGCATTGTTTATTGTTGTTTAATCTGCTGGCGATAATGCCATTCAATTGCGTTGCCTGCGCGTACGCAAGCAGCGTGAATTTCACTAGGTCGTGCCATACATTTATGCATGACTCTAAGCGTATTTGAGTAGAACGTAAATTCCGTTGTTCAGTAGTGACGTGCTGTGTCAGGTTTAATCTCGGACTGTTTGAAATAGCTTACAACGTGTAGTTAGTGTTTAGGTTTAGTGCTTATGAGAACAGTGTAAACGTGAGTGACGTACCTATGGAGGATAAACAAGCAATCTGCTTAAATGCGTTGGAAGAAGGTACTTTTCTTTTTACCTTAAACAGGCAAGACCACGTACCTACTGGAATGGAAACGTTTGTTTTTTATTATGATGATACTTGTTTTTTCGTAGGTTTAACGTATTCGCTGTAGCATTATGTTCATGCATAAAGTATACCCATTTGTTTTAGATGTATACGGACTTTTTTTAAATTTAATTTATATTATGAACAAAACAATACATATGTTTTACAAAAAGGTCCAGCATAAACTAATTTAAGTTCTTCCGCGTACCTTGCTTGATTCGTCATTATACACATCATTCTCGGCACAGTGCCTTGCAATTATACAAATACAATGTCAATAATACTTTGAAGTGTGTAGGTACTAATATAATTTTCTTATGTTGTTACCGATTAATAAGTTGGTTAGTGTGGTAGATGCATGCATCAACGGCCGGCCGACTCGGGGTGTATTTTACATATCTTTTTTATTGTTTGTTTCTTTTTGTGGTTAATTTAGCCTAGGTGCATAATCTAGTTAGCTATTCGTTTTAAAATATATCAAAGAATATTTGAATAAACAAAAATACTTTATTATAAGAGATTACTTAGACAGTATGAAACAGAATAGCGCCACCTATTGCCGAACTTGTGAAACCAATGTATCTATTACCAGATGGCGCTGCCGACGCGCTGCTGCTATGATACAAATTAGCGTTTTTCTAATAAGTATTACAAATAAGTATACTTAATTTCATCGACGTACTTATTTTAATGAAAAAGAAAATTTTCTATCAGGTCAATTTCATAATTCTGCAATTTGAAAATAATAACATTGTTGCATTGCAAATATAAATAGTTTTTATAGCATTTATTTTTCTTGGTGTTGAATGTTGTACTCTTTTTATACAAATCATGCGTAAGTGAAGCGCATTTAATTGTTGTCGGAGTCTTAAAGGTTCGTTCCTGTGTTTGCGCAGATACCAGAACCGGCACAGATGGCGCTGGCGACGCGAGCGCGCTGGACATGGGCAGCCGGTCCTCGCTGCACACCGGCCTGCACCTCTCCGAGGACGAGCACTGGGAGATGAACTACCACGAGGCGGCTATTTACTTAGAGGTTAATTGGCACACATTATATGTATTTTTTAAACTATCATGGTCATTACATTACATTAGAATAGTTGACAAAGGGATTATAACTTACTCAAAAGCAATTAAAACGTGATAATAATCCCGTTAATAGTTAGATATTGTGCTTCATATTAGATAGTTATGTATTTATTGCTAACAAGTTAAAATAAAAAAGGATTAAATAAATTGCTACGAGCTTCGCTCGAACCGGCACCTTCTGAAAATACAATCAATGTTGTATTCGAAACTAGGTGCCTTACAAATAAACAAAGAATAAGGTCCGAATAGTTATTCCGTGTTTTGTTCCTGTCATGTAAACGTCATTTCAAATTAGAGTAAAAGAGACAAAACACGGAATAACTATTCGGACCTTATTCTTTGTTTATTTGTAAAGCACTAGTTGTTCTTCGACAACCACACCAGTGACAAGTTTGTTGTACAAGTTTGTCACTAGATGGCGTTGTTTTGATTTCATAGAAGTTGTAGAATTTTTAGTTTCAATATTTTTCAAGTTTCCTTTTTGCTTTAGTAACAGTAAGATGGCCAATTTTTGCATCCCGTTACCCCATACTCTACAAACATGAGTTATAGCACATCTCTTGCCACCCAGGAAGGGTTAAACAACGAGAAGTTCGACTCGCACCCGTCCAGCCCCGAGGAGCTACCGGCGTACCTGCGCGTGCACAACCCCTGGTATCATGGGCTGGACCTGCTGGCCTCGCTCGTGCTCATCCTGCTCGCCTTCACTGAAGACCCAGCCGTCCCTACATTTCGTGTAAGTTTGTCAAACTCTACCTTTAGATATAATTTACAAAATCACATATATATATGCTTTGCTTACTCTCACGTCCTTCTACCAAAGACAGATAGACAGAGCATTGAAATCACCAATTTTGAGTATACTCGCCGTTAGTGACCCGACGCCATATTCAGCATAAATTTAGCAAAGTAGGGCTCCGTGGTGGAATATATAACATCAGTGTGATTTATGTGCGAGTATCTTGGAGCTCTCGGATTTACAAAATTACCTACTGCATGAAAATTAAAACCAGTTGAAAAAGACAGCTTGGCGACATACTTAGATAAAATCCTAAGCGACTTACAAATAAACAAAGAATAAGCTTCGAATAGTTATTCCGTGTTTTGTCTCTTTCACTCTAATTTGAAATGACCTTCACATGACAGGAACAAAACACGGAATAACTATTCCGAGCTTATTCTTTGTTTATTTGTAAGGCACAAATTATTTATTCAGTTAAGGCTACAAAAATAAGCTTTTATAAATGTCGCGCTGTCATCGGTCTATAAGTCTACAAGGCGGAAGAGCATGTACTGAGAAGGACCGATAACATGAAAATTTTGCTAGGCGGCCTTAAAACAAACCCAATCTGCAACCAGTACTATAATATAGAGTCCCTGATGGGAATTGACACCGTTGACCTCCGGGTCTGAGATCCGCAAGCTAACCGACAGGAAGACGATGCGTTTATGAAATTGCACTACATTAATTATTGACATGTTTTGTTCATGGGAGGCGGTGACTGTGACCTTCAGGGTGCCTAGTGTGAGTTTTGTTTGCTATCCGTATTCATTCATTCACGTTTGCGAAAACGAAAATTAGTATGGCATTGAAGCAGCGCCTCCTGGCGACACACGAGAAGTTACAATTTTGCCATACAAGAAAAAAAGACGAAACGAAAATACCTAGTCGTTTTCGTTAACGTGATCGAATGGCGAATGAAACTCGCACTTGGCACCCTGGTCAGGTCAGTAGGGTTACTCTTGAAACACAATTTCCAATCACAAATCTAAAAAATGTCAAATGGCACTCTTAAAAGCAATAATAGCGCCACATTAGAATTAAATTGCGTGGAAATTGAGTGAACAAATTATTATCGAGATGGGGCGTTCCGAAATTGCGAATTTTATCCCAATATCGATACATACTAATCGCATCGGAATTGTATTGAGATTGAGTTTGCGTCAAGAGTAGCCTAACTGGACGCCCGTGAAGTCGTTTGCAGACTAAGTTTATGAAAAAGAAATATTAAGTTTCTTTGTTACAATTTGTTGTCTTTTTTATTACAGCTTCCAGTATGGGCACACGGTACGATAGAATTACTTGCCTTAGCAGTTATTGGAGTGGAGTTGCATTTAAAACTTAAGTGGATAGGGTGGAGCACAATCCTAAAACATAAGAGGACCATGATAAAGGTGAGAAAACTCAACGAACTTTTTTTAACTATGTAATCCCTAGGACTGTTCTGACAGGATGAAAAACATAGAAATTATGATGTCATACTTACCACGACCGATCGATTATACATTAAATCACAATGTTCTCCTCCTATTGCTATTATTCACGTGACAAGCCCAGTAATGGAAAGTTTATAGGCAGACGATGATAAACATAACCTAGCTTTAATAGCAGGATAAACAAATCAATAATACACTTTTCAGTGTTTTTCTAATAAAAGCAATGAAAAAATATGTTTCGTCTTTTTTAGGGTTTGACCCTTCTAATAATGGTCCTAGAAGCCGTGGTGGTGCTGTGCCGGCAGTCTTCACACTTCAGGGTGACGCGCGCACTGCGACCCATCTTTTTGGTCGACACCAGGCATTGTGGGGGCGTAAGAAGGTTTATAAGACAGATACTGCAATCACTGCCACCTATTATTGATATGCTTGGTAAGTGTCTGTAAAAATATCTACTGTATTATATTATCAACCGGAAGTTTTGTTTTAATTAAAATTACTTACTGATAAATCTTTATATTTGTGTGTTAAATGAAATGCAAAAAAACTTGTTTTATGACCAATTTATGGTTTAATTAACATTAAACACTATTTAAATGAAATAAAAAATGCTTTATTTGAAATAAATTAATTGAATTAAACTTTAAAGTGTCTAAGGACACCGTGGGGAGCATAGCATCATCGACTAAAACCGAATTAACTAATTTTAGTTCTAACGTTCAAAAAGTGCATGATTTTGTGAAGTCTTTCAATATATTCACTTTTTTTTTTTTTTTTTTTAATCTTAATTAATGGCTTCGCGTTTAGCATTTAGCCAATTTCAAGTATTTTTTATTATTAGTAATACATAAATAAACAATATTTCTTTTCTGTATGATGATGATGAATGATAATAGAAATGAGAAGTGAGAAATGATATACCCCCAACCCCTCGAGTATCTCAGTAAAGATGTGGGGCTTTACTAAGTCCTCGGGCGGACGTCTTGAGAGAATTTGAAAAGTGACGTTGCACTGTTTTGTTTTATTTGCCAACACTCGTGCACACTCACGAACACTTAACGGTTAATAATCCACCATTATTTCACATTAATATTCGATATAACACAAATTTTCGAAAATAAAACAAAACCGCAGACATGACTCTTCACTTTCCCGCCAAGAAGTCCATATATTCACTTTTACAGCCATTTGTCGTTCACATAAGAATAAATAAGAGACCGAATGCTATAATAATTGTACATCTTAGTATAATGGAAATAATAATACATTTGATATTAATCATCATCTACATCTATTTATGTCCGAACTTTTGACTTATGTTCAATTTCTTTTCAGGTTTGCTAATGTTTTTTGTGGCGACGTATTCGTTGCTCGGCTACTACTTGTTCTCGGAGCACGTGGACAATGGACATTTCAAGACAATAAGTGACTCTTTTGTCAGCATGTTTGTCCTGTTGACTACTGCCAAGTGAGTATTTACAGAGTGCTGAGTGTGAGTTCACTTCACTATTCGATTGAAGTTGTAGTTAACTATAATTTGTAGGAGATTAAAACAGCGCAGCGCCGCCTAGTAAGAAGTTTGTCGGTATTTCTTATTTATTATTATCATAATATGTTTGACTAAAATGAATCAAAATCAACAATAGCATAAAATTAAAACAATAAAAAAAATATGATACAAAGTGATATAATATAATATATAAACACGCATAATTAAATATCGGTTAACAATAACATACAAGTTTCTTACTAGGTATCGCTATTTTTAGCTGCGATTCACTACGATTATGGTTAACGTTTTATTTGACTCGATTTTGCACCAAAGAGACTACTCGGTCTTTCTTTAAAAGAAACCATATAATTTTACCGCTGTCAAACAAAACATTATAAAATTGGTAAATTTTCAGTTTCCCAGACGTGATGATGCCCTCGTACGCCAAGTCGAAGTGGTACGCGCTTTTCTTCATACTGTACATCATCACGGTTCTCTACGTCCTTATGAACTTGGTAAGTAACACCGCTTTTTGTTTATTTTATTTATAGATAAGTATTTTAATAACGATGGTTTGACCTGGTATACGGATAAAGCAATACTATTTTCTGACAAACTTCTTCTGGTTACTTTGTAATTTTATTAAATAAATAATAAGCGCATCGTGGTGGGATATGCCGAATTGTTTATCAATTTCTTGGCGTTAGACAAACAAACCTCAGTGTTATTAGATAATGTTTTTGTCAGACCTTGTCGACATTTACGATTCAAGCAAAAATAGATTAAAAGTTACGCTTATAAACTTATTACTTTACTTCTACCTGACCCTTTTATGCATCGATCTCTTCGATAATGTCTGTATAACCCAGTGCAGCCCGCTTTGAATCAATCACAATTAGTAGATCGATCATTTTGCATTATTGAGCTGCGAGCGGCTGTTAAGGTTCGGTTTACTATTCATGACCAGAAAGTTTTACAAATGAACTGTAAACTGTGTTTGTCTTATGTTATCGAAAGGAAAATGCCTTACACATTTAATTCAGTAGGTAACATCGTTACAATTATTCACGTCGTTACGGACTTAAATACATCCCCATATAACTACTAGCTAAACTCATCAGCCACATTTAAACGAACTGCTTTTTAATTTAACGTACCTACATGTTGAATTGACCTGCTTTACACCACCATGTTCACCGCTTGGAATATGCCTTGCCAATTGAAGAGGAGCTTCACGCAGCCGACTGTCGTCCACTACCATGGCTTGATGTATCTTGGTGGCTGTCGTGCTATCACCTACCAAAGTACATCGGGCCGTCGTGGTGGGTTTCAATAACCACAGCTTTGAAGTAAGAATCACGGAACAAGTGTTTATTTAAATGATTATTATATACTAATATTATAAAGAGGAAAGCTTTGTATTTTTGTATGTATGTATGTTTGCAACGAATAAACTCAAAAACTACTGGACCGATTCAAAGAAATCTTTCACCATTAGAATGCTACATTAGCGCTGAGTAACATATGCTATATTAAAAAAAAATGCGGTACGAAGTCCGCCGGGTCAGCTAGTTAGTTATAAGTATGTATCTATAAAAATATTAACAATTTGCTTGCGAATATATTTTAATACCGATTATATAATAGGTTATACCAATCCGCACTGGGCCCGCGTGGTGGTTTATGGCCCGTTCTCCCTATCCATCCATAGGGAAGGCTCGTGCCCCAGCAGTGGGGACATAAAATGAGCTGATGATGATGATATAATAATAATAATAATAATAATAATAATAATAATCGTTTATTCCTCACCATAAACATGATTACATGGTATACAATTTCCAGATAGCATAGGTCCTGCGGATAGTTTATGGTGGGTTGACACTTGAACTAGGACTAGTCCTGTATAACAAGCAATCAACCCTCCACCCCTATAAGGATTCTAAAAATAGTATACAGTAATAAACGATTAAAAAAAATACAAATATAATCTATAATACAATTTACCTTTTTATTTATGCTAATTAATTTCTATTATTTTATTTATTAATACGATAAGCGCTATAGTGTGTATGTGTGTGTGCGTGTGTGTGTATGTGTATGTGTGTGTGTGTATGTGTGTGTGTTTGTGTGTGTGAGTGAGTGTGTGTATCAGTAAAAATTTAAACTTTTATTTTTAAAATAGATTCGGTTTCAAGATAGTTAAGCGTGATTAATATCTTTTTGAGTGTTGATTTGAGTTGTATTTTGGTTGAGTTATGGATCAGATTTGAGTCATTAAAATATCTATATAAAAATGGTAAATATAAAAATCTAAATAAAATATAAAAATAGATTGATTCCGTGCAAGTTCAGTTAACACTCTATTTACTTTGCATGCCAAAGTGAACCTTTTTCAATGTCATAATTTTTTTCGGTATTTAAATAGGGTTGTATTTAATCGATCACCAAACTAACCTAACCTAACCCACAAAAATACTAAGTAAGCACCTAAAAATACAAAGTTAGCACCTAAACTACTATTTAGATGCTAGCCTACTATTTTTTTGTGAATCAATTTATTTTTTCTCATTTAAATATAGCAGTTGGGTCTGATTTTAATAAACGGTACGCGCTTTTCTTTATACTGTACATTATTACGATTATCTACGTTCTTATGGACTTCAACACATCCAACATTAAGGTAAGGTAGGGTAAGGTGATAAGTCACCTAAATTTAAACGAACGGTTTTTTAACATACAGGTTGAATTGGTTTTAAGCCTGCTTTACATCTGCATAAGTGAGTCACCATCACGTCCACCGCTTGGAATTGGCCTTGCCAGTTGAAGAGGAGCCCCACGCAACCGACACAAACGACTGTCGCCCATTACCTCGGCTTGACCTTTTTTGGTGGCTGTTGTGCTATCACCTCCAAAAAAAGTAATGCCGGGACGTAGTGGGTTCAATATTTGCACAGCTTTGCAGAAAGAAAAAACTAATGCTTAACGAAACTTTTGGAACATGTTTTTAATTATTTAATAAAAGGAGTAGCATAAACATTGTGTATCTATAATAACCAGTGGTCGCCCAGTGGTCGAAATTCAACCGTAATTTTATTAAGGCTGCACGGATTGTATCCTAAGCAATGAAAAATTAAAAAAGATAGAATGTGAATTTGGATTGGCATTGACAGCTGTCGGCCGCATTAAAGACAAACAATACGTGTGTGTCAAATACATGGTAGTGTGTGTAATGTTGTTTTTGTTGATCTAATGTATTTTTTATGCATAATTCTTAGAATAATAACGCCTAGAAGCCGAGTACGCGCACGGCGATTGAGGCAAGTTTAACCAAGCCATATGTGGCTTGGTTGGCCGAACGGCTCGCTAGTATCCAAGGTCACGTCGTGTCGTAAGCAGCTCCGCAATTTTTGTTTATAATGACAATTTGTGCCATCAAAGGATACTTTCACAAGTCAGAATCTAGCAAAAAGGATGCTAAGATTACATTTCACCTGTAAGAACAGCTAATCAATTTCTATTTTTTCGTAAAACACGATATTAATGTTCGTAAATCTTAATATTAATCTTTCACCATTAGAATGCTACATTAGCGCTGAGTAACATATGCTATATTAAAAAAAATGCGGTACGAAGTCCGCCGGGTCAGCTAGTTAGTTATAAGTATGTATCTATAAAAATATTAACAATTTGCTTGCGAATATATTTTAATACCGATTATATAATAGGTTATACCAATCCGCACTGGGCCCGCGTGGTGGTTTATGGCCCGTTCTCCCTATCCATCCATAGGGAAGGCTCGTGCCCCAGCAGTGGGGACATAAAATGAGCTGATGATGATGATATAATAGATTGATTTCGTGCAAGTTCAGTTAACACTCTATTTACTTTGCATGCCAAAGTGAACCTTTTTCAATGTCATAATTTTTTTCGGTATTTAAATAGGGTTGTATTTAATCGATCACCAAACTAACCTAACCTAACCCACAAAAATACTAAGTAAGCACCTAAAAATACAAAGTTAGCACCTAAACTACTATTTAGATGCTAACTTAGCATTTTAGATGCTAGCCTACTATTTTTTTGTGGATCAATTTATTATTTCTCATTTAAATATAGCAGTTGGGTCTGATTTTAATAAACGGTACGCGCTTTTCTTCATACTGTACATTATTACGATTATCTAAGTTCTTATGGACTTCAACACATCCAACATTAAGGTAAGGTAGGGTAAGGTGATAAGTCACCTAAATTTAAACGAACGGTTTTTTAACATACAGGTTGAATTGGTTTTAAGCCTGCTTTACATCTGCATAAGTGAGTCACCATCACGTCCACCGCTTGGAATTGGCCTTGCCAGTTGAAGAGGAGCCCCACGCAACCGACACAAACGACTGTCGCCCATTACCTCGGCTTGACCTTTTTTGGTGGCTGTTGTGCTATCACCTCCAAAAAAAGTAACGCCGGGACGTAGTGGGTTCAATATTTGCACAGCTTTGCAGAAAGAAAAAACTAATGCTTATTCTAACGAAACTTTTGGAACATGTTTTTAATTATTTAATAAAAGGAGTAGCATAAACATTGTGTATCTATAATAACCAGTGGTCGCCCAGTGGTCGAAATTCAACCGTAATTTTATTAAGGCTGCACGGATTGTATCCTAAGCAATGAAAAATTAAAAAAGATAGAATGTGAATTTGGATTGGCATTGACAGCTGTCGGCCGCATTAAAGACAAACAATACGTGTGTGTCAAATACATGGTAGTGTGTGTAATGTTGTTTTTGTTGATCTAATGTATTTTTTATGCATAATTCTTAGAATAATAACGCCTAGAAGCCGAGTACGCGCACGGCGATTGAGGCAAGTTTAACCAAGCCATATGTGGCTTGGTTGGCCGAACGGCTCGCTAGTATCCAAGGTCACGTCGTGTCGTAAGCAGCTCCGCAATTTTTGTTTATAATGACAATTTGTGCCATCAAAGGATACTTTCACAAGTCAGAATCTAGCAAAAAGGATGCTAAGATTACATTTCACCTGTAAGAACAGCTAATCAATTTCTATTTTTTCGTAAAACACGATATTAATGTTCGTAAATCTTAATATTAATCTTTCACCATTAGAATGCTACATTAGCGCTGAGTAACATATGCTATATTAAAAAAAATGCGGTACGAAGTCCGCAGTCAGCTAGTTAGTTATAAGTATGTATCTATAAAAATATTAACAATTTGCTTGCGAATATATTTTAATACCGATTATACGGGTTACAGGAAAAGTCGACCTAGATCCGTTAAGGGCGTGTAGTACACATCATTTCTGAATGATTTCACTATGGAACCCCCCATCCTAAACTTAACCGTTTTCGAGATATTCGAGTTTTAATTTTTTTTATGAAAATGCCCAATTTTTCGGCTATTCAATTGAATATTTTGAATTTTTTTGACTCTTATGATTATTTTTTTGGTTTTTTACATGAAGAATGAGATGCTTAATGACCTCAATGACTAAAATTGCACGTAAGTTAACTAAATAGGTCGTTGTAGACGATCGAAACTTAATAAAATAAGTAAAAATTATAAAAAAATATTTTTCTTTTCTGGATATCTTAAAAAAATATTATGGCACTTGCTCTGCAGATGTGCTTAAAAATATCTACATTTTATCAGCTATCCAACGAGGTATAACAACCTAGGGTATTTATCAACCTCAAAGTTGTAACTTAGTTTCTAAGGCTACATGGCAGTCAGAATAAATAGCGCTTATTTAATCTAATTAATTTGACTTAAGTTCAACATCATCATTTCAGCCTACTGGTTTCCACTACTGAACATAGGCCTTCCTCGGCTAGGTACAACCTTCATGCATCCATCGATGTCCCGCTATCCTGACCTAGGAGATCATTCAGTTTTTATAGCATTTTTTTTGTTCAGATCGTCGATCGTACAAATAATGACCGTACGCCAACTATTAGTTGAGCGTAAGTGACTAGTTACTGGCTTTTGTTTGGAAAATAACGTAATCGGTGCGTTGTTAACACTATTTCGCATACAAAGTCACTCACGCTCAACTCATAGTTGGCGTACAGATCGTCGGTGATTGTAGTAAGCTAAATGAAACAATAAATCAGTTCAAAATAACATTTATTCACCTAATGTTTTTGAATAAAATTTTATAGTTCATGTTCTACGTGTTCTACGTTCCTCGTCGTCATCAATGACACGTGGTCTTCCTAAGTCCGTACGTAGTCGCGAAACAGAGCCAGTTTCACGAAGTCGTCGGTAAACTCCGTCGAAAACGCTCACATCAGGTACTCGACGGTCGGGATAGCGTCGTATGTACTCAGTCCGAGCTTGTGCGGACACGCAATTGCAGTATCCGTAGCAGATAAGTATATCCGCATATTCTTCGTTCGAGTATGTTGCCATTTTCAACAGTCCAGTATCACAAGCACAAATCAGAGTCCAGTAAACAAGCACAGTAATCACAGTTAGAAAAATCAGTCCAGAAACAAAGCCAAGTCGTGTGGGAGTCCAAAAGCACAATAATTCGCATCTACCATGGACGAATCGCATGAGCAGACTAAAATGGATGGCAAGCAAACAAACGACCAAATACAAAACAATGGGCATGTTGTATCCCCAAACTTGTTTTTGCACATTATTTTTCTCACTCTCACCTGCATTAATCGTAAGTTGTCTCGCTCACACGCACCGGATTAACTTGAAGGACAATAGCCGAGGGACCCGTTAGACCTACTACCTGAACCTTTTAAACTATGTTTTTTTCTATGAGTTTAAATACAACCCTAGGTTGTTATACCTCGTTGGATAGCTGATAAAATGTAGATGTTTTTAAGCACATCTGCAGAGCAAATGCCATAATAATTTTTTGAGATATCCAGAAAAGAAAAATATTTTTTTATAATTTGTACTTATTTTCTTAAGTTTCGATCGTCTACAATGACCTATTTAGTTAACTTACGTGCAATTTTAGTCATTGAGGTCATTAAGCATCTCATTCTTTATGTAAAAAACCAAAAAAATAGTCATAAGAGTCAAAAAAATTCAAAATATTCAATTGAATAGCCGAAAAATTGGGCATTTTCATAAAAAAAATTAAAACTCGAATATCTCGTAAACGGTTAAGTTTAGGATGGGGGGTTCCATAGTGAAATCATTCAGAAATGATGTGTACTACACGCCCTTAACGGATCTAGGTCGACTTTTCCTGTAACCCTGTATAATAGGTTATACCAATCCGCACTAGGCCCGCGTGGTGGTTTATGGCCCGTTCTCCCTATCCATCCATAGGGAAGGCTCGTGCCCCAGCAGTGGGGACATAAAATGAGCTGATGATGATGATAGACAGTTCTGCTGCTTATGCCATCAGGAAAGTAAGACAATTGACAGACGTTGATACTGCT
Source organism: Eudonia mercurella (assembly GCA_963082485.1). NCBI lineage: Eukaryota > Metazoa > Arthropoda > Insecta > Lepidoptera > Crambidae > Eudonia > Eudonia mercurella. The sequence goes on along the minus strand of OY720044.1, from coordinate 14,606,676 downwards.
AGAACAGTTTATTTTAGCTATTTTCATAGTGTCATGTCGTATGGCCTCTTACTGTGGGCTACAGCGGCTGATGTTGAAACTATATTTATTTTGCAGAAACGAGCAATAAGAACCATCTATAGACTAGGTTCCCGAACTACTCTAAGAACTATTTTTAAAGAAATTGGTGTTCTTACAGTTGCATCTCAGTTTATTTATAATTGCATAGTCTTTGTGCGTTGCAATATCAACTCATTTACTAAACACGGTGACATACACAATATCAATACTAGAAATAAGAAAAAACTTGTAATGCCACTATTCAGACTGCAAAAGGTTCTTGGCTCTTTCTTGGGGCAAGGTATACACTACTATAATAAAATACCTAGTACTGTACAACATTTACCATTACATAAGTTTAAAAATCATGTAAAATCTTCTTTACTTAAGAAAGGTTATTATACAGTCAAAGAATATTTAGATGATAAAGCAGCCTGGTTATAATAAAAAATCCACATTTTGTTTTATTTGGATCAATCATTATACTTTAATATCTTAGCGCTGATATGATAGCCTTTATCAGCAGTGTCCTACAGTTTACAAACAATATTTATGTTGCGTTAAACAATTCATTGAGTTCTTATTTAGAGTAGCTTGAGTGTGGCATGCTCTCTTTATTGTCTCTGCGGTGGTGGCATGTGCGTCGGGTCGTTACATTCCCTAAGATATGGTTGAGTGAAGCGATGGCTGATTCATATGTCATACTCGTGAACGGGTGCCTCCTGTGGAGGCAGGTCTGCTCTTGCTTACTTATCTAATTTTATTATTATTGTACTCGTATACTTTAACTTTGTTTTCTTAGCTAATTTTTGACTTTTATTAGTACTGTATGACATTGTGAAAATTGAAATTGGTAGGTACCTGATGTAATTTTTGCAAAACTTATTATTATTTTCATTTTTTTTGTATTTTTGGGTGTTGTGATTGTCCTTTTTTATGTTTGTTTGTGATGGAAAGTGTCCTTTTATGATAGGGCATTTTCCAATATTTTTGACGCTGTAAGGGAGAAAAGAGCTTGACACTTGCTGAGTTTCTTGCCGGTTCTTCTCAGTACAAGTTCTCCCGCCCAGAGTAGACTTACGAACCGATGGCATAATGACATTCATAAGAGCTATTTGTAGCCTAAACTGAATAAATGATTTTGAATTTTGAATTTTGAATTTTGATATAATAGATTGATTCCGTGCAAGTTCAGTTAACACTCTATTTACTTTGCATGCCAAAGTGAACCTTTTTCAATGTCATAATTTTTTTCGGTATTTAAATAGGGTTGTATTTAATCGATCACCAAACTAACCTAACCTAACCCACAAAAATACTAAGTAAGCACCTAAAAATACAAAGTTAGCACCTAAACTACTATTTAGATGCTAACTTAGCATTTTAGATGCTAGCCTACTATTTTTTTGTGGATCAATTTATTATTTCTCATTTAAATATAGCAGTTGGGTCTGATTTTAATAAACGGTACGCGCTTTTCTTCATACTGTACATTATTACGATTATCTAAGTTCTTATGGACTTCAACACATCCAACATTAAGGTAAGGTAGGGTAAAGTGATAAGTCACCTAAATTTAAACGAACGGTTTTTTAACATACAGGTTGAATTGGTTTTAAGCCTGCTTTTACATCTGCATAAGTGAGTCACCATCACGTCCACCGCTTGGAATTGGCCTTGCCAGTTGAAGAGGAGCCCCACGCAACCGACACAAACGACTGTCGCCCATTACCTCGGCTTGACCTTTTTTGGTGGCTGTTGTGCTATCACCTCCAAAAAAAGTAACGCCGGGACGTAGTGGGTTCAATATTTGCACAGCTTTGCAGAAAGAAAAAACTAATGCTTATTCTAACGAAACTTTTGGAACATGTTTTTAATTATTTAATAAAAGGAGTAGCATAAACATTGTGTATCTATAATAACCAGTGGTCGCCCAGTGGTCGAAATTCAACCGTAATTTTATTAAGGCTGCACGGATTGTATCCTAAGCAATGAAAAATTAAAAAAGATAGAATGTGAATTTGGATTGGCATTGACAGCTGTCGGCCGCATTAAAGACAAACAATACGTGTGTGTCAAATACATGGTAGTGTGTGTAATGTTGTTTTTGTTGATCTAATGTATTTTTTATGCATAATTCTTAGAATAATAACGCCTAGAAGCCGAGTACGCGCACGGCGATTGAGGCAAGTTTAACCAAGCCATATGTGGCTTGGTTGGCCGAACGGCTCGCTAGTATCCAAGGTCACGTCGTGTCGTAAGCAGCTCCGCAATTTTTGTTTATAATGACAATTTGTGCCATCAAAGGATACTTTCACAAGTCAGAATCTAGCAAAAAGGATGCTAAGATTACATTTCACCTGTAAGAACAGCTAATCAATTTCAATTTTTTCGTAAAACACGATATTAATGTTCGTAAATCTTAATATTAATCTTTCACCATTAGAATGCTACATTAGCGCTGAGTAACATATGCTATATTAAAAAAAATGCGGTACGAAGTCCGCCGGGTCAGCTAGTTAGTTATTATAAGTATGTATCTATAAAAATATTAACAATTTGCTTGCGAATATATTTTAATACCGATTATAGTATAATAGGTTATACCAATCCGCACTAGGCCCGCGTGGTGGTTTATGGCCCGTTCTCCCTATCCATCCATAGGGAAGGCTCGTGCCCCAGCAGTGGGGACATAAAATGAGCTGATGATGATGATATAATAGATTGATTCCGTGCAAGTTCAGTTAACACTCTATTTACTTTGCATGCCAAAGTGAACCTTTTTCAATGTCATAATTTTTTTCGGTATTTAAATAGGGTTGTATTTAATCGATCACCAAACTAACCTAACCTAACCCACAAAAATACTAAGTAAGCACCTAAAAATACAAAGTTAGCACCTAAACTACTATTTAGATGCTAACTTAGCATTTTAGATGCTAGCCTACTATTTTTGTGTGGATCAATTTATTATTTCTCATTTAAATATAGCAGTTGGGTCTGATTTTAATAAACGGTACGCGCTTTTCTTCATACTGTACATTATTACGATTATCTAAGTTCTTATGGACTTCAACACATCCAACATTAAGGTAAGGTAGGGTAAGGTGATAAGTCACCTAAATTTAAACGAACGGTTTTTTAACATACAGGTTGAATTGGTTTTAAGCCTGCTTTACATCTGCATAAGTGAGTCACCATCACGTCCACCGCTTGGAATTGGCCTTGCCAGTTGAAGAGGAGCCCCACGCAACCGACACAAACGACTGTCGCCCATTACCTCGGCTTGACCTTTTTTGGTGGCTGTTGTGCTATCACCTCCAAAAAAAGTAATGCCGGGACGTAGTGGGTTCAATATTTGCACAGCTTTGCAGAAAGAAAAAACTAATGCTTAACGAAACTTTTGGAACATGTTTTTAATTATTTAATAAAAGGAGTAGCATAAACATTGTGTATCTATAATAAACAGTGGTCGCCCAGTGGTCGAAATTCAACCGTAATTTTATTAAGGCTGCACGGATTGTATCCTAAGCAATGAAAAATTAAAAAAGAAAGAATGTGAATTTGGATTGGCATTGACAGCTGTCGGCCGCATTAAAGGCAAACAATACGTGTGTGTCAAATACATGGTAGTGTGTGTAATGTTGTTTTTGTTGATCTAATGTATTTTTTATGCATAATTTAAAAAAATAACATACGGATAATCTTCTCTATATAAACTATAAGTGTGCGAAGTTTCACACACCTCCGTCCGCACAATTTTCGTAAAAACGGGTACAAAGTTTTTGCTTCACGTATTAATATAATAATATTAATAATAATAATAACAGAATACAGTATTATTAACGCATTCAGGGTGCTGGTGGGGCTCCCACGCTACTGTAGTGCATCTGCGATGTTTGCGCATGCGCACACAGACGGCTTCCAAACCGTGCTGCGGCGACGCATCGCGTCGTTGATGTGCCGCGCGCGTGGGAGCGCTAACACCATCCTGAACGTGCTCAGCGACAAGCTGGACAGCCCCCTTTTGGGGCACTGGATCCAAGCACAAGTACGTGTGCCCGGAGCCCCAGAGGGCGGCAGATATCTAAATTAATTTTTGTATTTACTAACATAGTTTTTAAGTCATTTGTATACTAACAATATTATGGGCAACAGCCTGAAATAAATAGATTTTATTTTTTATTTATTTATTAATATATAGATATTAGCAATTTGCTGTGAATTTATTTTAATACCGAAATCGTGACCATAGCCATTTCCCTCGAACCCTACCAGTTAAGCTGGCGTTATTGTTTTTAGTTTGTGCAAGTTAATAATAGGAAGTATAATAGTCAACACTATTATCTACTTATTTTGCCTGCCAAAAAGGGCTTTTAAACGTATTTTTTTAGGTATTCCAATATAGCAAGCAGTCGCGTCTGATTTTACGATTTCTACATTCGTATGCACTTAAACACATTTAACACCTTATCACCTACATTTAAACAAACGGCTTTTTAACATACAGGTTGATTGATTCAAAGCCTGTTTTACATCTCCATACACGAGTCACCATCACGTCCACCGCTTGGAATAGACCATGCCAATGAAGAGGAGCCCCATGCAGCCGCCGGACGAGCGCCCATTACCCTGGCCTAATGCATTTTGGCGGCTGTAGTGCTATCACCCGCCAAAAGGCATTAGGTCAGCGTGGTGGGCTTCAATAACTACAGCTTTACAGTAACAACTACCGCATTACTAAAACTTTTGGAACAAGTTTTCATTGCAATAAAGATGTTGAAGCAGTTGCATAAATATTTTGTATGTATAAAGATATTAGTAATTTGCTTGTGAATATATTTGAATACCGAAATAGTTAGTGTTAAAATAAAAAGCATTTTCATCAAGTCTACCATTTAGGCTGGCGTGGTTGTCTTCAGTCCGTGCAAGTTTGGTCAACGCCATCTACTTACTTTGCATGCAAATGTAAGCTTTTTTAACATCATAACTTTCTCGGTATTTAAATATAGCCGTTGCGTGTACATACTGTAATCATTGCGGTTATTTACATTCTGTGGATTTCAACACACCCATCACCTATCACCCACATAAACTAACGGCTTTTTAATATTAAGGTGGTATGGGTTTTTAGCCTGCTTTACATCTCCATACACGAGTCACCATCATGTCCACCGCTTGGAATAGGCTTTGCCAAAGAAGAGGAGCCCCATGCAGCCGCCGGACGAGCGCCCATTACCCTGGCCTAATGCATTTTGGCGGCTGTAGTAATATCACCCGCCAAAACGCATCCGGTCAGCGTGGTGGGTTTCAATAACCACAGCTATGCAGTAACAACCACCGCTTTACGAAACTTTGGAATAAATTTTCATTTAAATAACAATGTTGAAGCAGTTGCATAAATACTTAGTATGTATAAAAAATTATTGATTTGCCTGTAAATATATTACCGAAATAGTGTTATAAACGGTTTTTTTTAATCAAGCACACCATTTAGGCTGGCGAGATTGTTTTCGTTCGGTACTAGTTTAGGCAACGCCATCTTCTTACTTTGCTTGCCAAAATGAGCCTTTTCAATATCATAATTTTTTCGGTATTTTAATATAGCAGTTACGTCTACATACTGTAATCATTACGGATAACTAAATTACCTATATTGGTATTGGTTTTTAGCCTGCTTTACATCTGCATACATGAGTCACCATCTTGGCCACTGCTTGAAATAGGCCTTACCAATGAAGAGGAGCCTCATGCAGCCGCCGGACGAGCGCCCATTACCCTGGCCTAATGCATTTTGGCGGCTGTAGTGCTATCACTCGCCCAAACGCATCCGGTCAGCTTGGTGGGCTTCAACAACCACAGCTTTGCAGTAACAACCACTGCTTTATTAAACTTTTGGAACAAGTTTTCATTTCAATAAAAATATATTTAGTATGTATAAAAAATATTAATTTGCTTGTGAATATATTTTTTTTACCCAAATAGTTAGTGTAAGAAACTGTTTTGATCAAGCTTACAATTAAGGCTGGCGTGATTGTTTTCAGTCGGTGCAAGTTTAGGCAACGCTATACTGACTTGACTTTACTTTACCCTGGCCTAATGCATTTTAGCGGCTGTAGTGCTATCACCCGCCAAAACGCATCCGGTCAGCGTGGTGGGTTTCAACAACTACAGCTTTGCAGTAACAACCACCGCTTTACGAAATTTTTGGAAGAAGTTTTCATTTCAATTAAAAATATATTTAGTATGCATAAAAAATATTGATTATTATGAATATATTTTAATACCGAAATAGTTAGTGTTAGAAACCGTTTTGATCAAGCCTACAATCAAAGCTAGCGTGATTGTTTTCAGTCGGTACAAGTATAGGCAACGCTATCTACTGACTTAGCATGCCAAAGTAAGCCTTTTCAGTATCAGATTTTTTTTGGTGCTAACACAAAATAGCAGTTGCATCTATGTATATACTGTAATCATTACGCCCGCCGGTTGTCTACGTTCCATGGACTTCAACACATCCGTCACCAATCACTCACTTAAACTAACGGCTTTTTAACATTCCGGTGGAATTGGTTTTAAGCCTGCTTTACATCTGCATACATGAGTCACTAGCACGTCCATCGCTTGGAACAGGCCTTTGTCAATGAAGAGGAGCCCCATGTGCCGCCGGACGAGCGCCCATTACCCTGGCCTAATGCATTTTGGCGGCTGTAATGCTATCACCCACCAAAACGCATCAGGTCAGCGTGATGGGCTTCAATATCCACAGCCTTGCAGTAACGACCACCGCTTGCTGAAATATTTGAAACAAGTTTTCATTTAAAATAATTATAATATTTATTATGTATAAAAAATATTGATTTGCTTGTGAATATATTTTAATACCGAAATAGTTAGTGTTAACAACAATTTTCATCAAGCCTACTAAGTGGGAGGCTTAAATAGGCTGGTGTGATTGTTTTCAGTCCGTGCAAGTTTAGTTACCACTAGATAGTGGTACACTTTGGCATGCAAAGTAAGTAGATACTTACTTTGCATGCCAAAGTGAACCTTTTCAATGTCATATGTTTTCGGTATTTTAATATAGTAGTTGCATCTACATACTGTATAAATTACAGATATCTAGGTTATATTGGTATTTGTTTTTAACCTGCTTTACATCTTCATACATGAGTCACTATCATGTCCGTTTGGAATAAACCTCGCCATTGAAGAGGACCCCATGCAGCCGCCGGACGAGCGCCCATTACCCTGGCCTAATGCATATTGGCGGCTGTAGTGCTATTACCCGCCAAAACGCATCCGGTCAGCATGGTGGGCTTCAATAACCACAGCTTTGCAGTAACAACCACCGCTTGAAACTTTTGAAATACATTTTCATTGAAATAATAATGTTGAAGCAGTTACATAAATATTTAGTATGTATAATTTTTTTTTGATTTTCCTGTGAATATATTTTAATAAGTAAATAGTTAGGTATTAAAATAAATTTTCATCAAGCCTACCATTTAGGCTGGCGTGGTTGTCTTCAGTCCGCGCAAGTTTAGTCAACGCCATCTACTTACTTTGCATGCAAAAGTGAGCTTTTTAACATCATAACTTTTTCGGTATTTAAATACTTGCACTTGCGTCTACATACTGTAATTATGACGGTTATCTACGTTCTATGGACTTAAGCATAGTCTTCACTTATCACCCACATAATTTAACGGCTTTTTAATATTAAGGTGGTATAGGTTTTAAGCCTGCTTTACATCTGCATACATGAGTCGCCATCATGTCCACCCCTTGGAATAGGGCTTGCCCATGAAGAGGAGCCCCATGCAGCCGCCGGACGAGCGCCCATTACCCTGGCCTAAATGCATTTTGGCGACTGTAGTGCTATCACCCGCCAAAACGCATCCGGTCAGCGTGGTGGACTTCAACAACCACAGCCTTGCAGTAACAACCACCGCTTGCTGAAACATATGAAATAAGTTTTCATTTAAAATAATAATAATATTTAGTATGTAATATAATTTTATTGATTCGCTTGTGAATATATTTTAATACCGAAATAGTTGGTGTTTAGAACGGTTTTTATCAAGCAGGCCATTTAGGCTGGCGAATTGTTTTCAGTTCGTGCAAGTTTAGTAAACGCTATCTATCTACTTACTTTGCATGCCAAAGTAAGCCTTTCAACATCATATTTTTCGGTATTTAAATAGCAGTTGCATCTACATACTGTGATCATTACGGATATCTAGGTTATATTGGTATTGTTTTAAGCCTGCATGACATCTAAATACTTGAGTCACCGCTTGGAATAGGCATTGCCAATGAAGAGGAACCCCATGCAGCCGCCGGACGAGCGCCCATTACCCTGGCCTGATGCATTTTGGCGGATGTAGTGCTATCACCCGCCAAAACGCATCCGGTCAGCGTGGTGGGCTTCAATAACCACAGCTTTGCAGTAACAACCACCGCTTTACGAAACTCTTGGAACAAGTTTTTGTTTTGTATAACTTTTTAGGCTAGCATGGTTCTCTATCATATTGTTTTCTAAAGTGTACGCGAACACTACACATTTAAATGAAACAACTTTTACGGATCTACTCGCGTTTATTTTACACATTACTTTTTAATATTTATTCTGACGTTTCGAACCATTTACAGGGTCACAGGGAGACTGAGGTGTTGGACGTCTCATAATTAGTTAGTTAGTAAAACCACAAATACCTACTGGCTAGAGAACAACGATTCATCCCTAGGATGATACGTGAGGCTATTGAAATTAAATAACATCCTAATTTTAATAGAGAAGATGGTTGGAATCTACCACCAGCCTTGGAAAAATATTAATCCCAACACCAACACCATACTGCCAGACCAAAAGATACTGTAAGCTCTTTCTGCGTAAAACGGAACGCACCTGATTAAATTTAAATGAGGGTATACATGCTACTAACTAATTATGAGACGACCAACACCTCAGTCTCCCTGTGACCACGGACCCTGTAAGTGTCAAACAAACGCGAGTAGATCCGTAAAAGTTGTTTCATTTAAATGGTTCTCTATCATTAGAGCAATTGTTAATTATGTTGAAATGTCGTATATACAATAAGAAACAGTTTGGAATAATCCTATTAATAATTACTCTACATTAAAGCGGTTGCAAAAATATTTATCTGTAAAAAATAATGTTTATTTTGTAAATATATTTTAATACCGAAAAAGTGTGGAAAACGTTAACTTTAAGCGTAGCAAGTCATCGTAAATGTTACTTTGCATGCCAAAGTAGCCTTTTTAACGTTATATTTTTTTGGTATTGCAATATAGCAAGCACAGTTTGTATAACATGATCCAATTACTTAATTAACACAAAATCATCTTTACCATTTTTATCACCAGATTTTCATTGAAAGTCTACTAACAAAGATGTATGATACCATTTTACAACGGGTAACAATAGTTCTCGCCCCCATCAGTTACTGTTTGAAGGCACACAGTGACTTTTTTGACATACAGTGTGATTTTTTAACCGGTGATTAATTTTCTATGATAATAATAACTATTCTCCTTCTCACTCTTAATTCAATGCTGGTCACTAATTATTGACGCCAAAAATTCGTTGTTATACGGGCAGTCATGTAATTTTTGAACCAGTGACTAATTCTTATAACTCGTAACTACAGCTGGTAACTTATTTTAGACTCCAAAAGTTCTCGAAAAGTATTTATTTATCTTAATAATAAAATTGTAAATAGTGCACTCCTCTTTGCTTATGGTTGTTGCTTTTAGTTTCTATTCAAGTTCAAGGGGGTGCAGCGCGGACGCAAAACTGCGAGTTTCAAGTTTCTTTATGATAGCGAGCGAGCGGCGCGTGGCAGTGGTGTGACAACGGCGCACGACTACGAATACGCACGCACACTAATATCTGTACATACTCTGTACTGGTGATTTAATTAGAGCAATGTTTACTTTCGTAAAATCATAGGCGTTTGGGTAAAAAATTATAAAAGTCTTAATATTTTCATATTCATATTTTTTAATTGAAAAATAAGACAACAGTGCCCTGCGGAATATCAATACAAACATTTTGATGTCGGATCATTGTTTCATTTGTGTTGTATTTACAAAGTTTCTGAAGAAATAAGTTTTTATATATCATTACTTTTACGTATTGTTAATGCAGGTTCTGGATATTTGTTTCAAATTCCAAGACAACCATGCCCTTGTGAAAGGATCAAGCTAACCTACACTAGTCCTTTTAATGTATATGACCTATTCAGCGCCTAGCACCAGTGACTTAAAAACACGTAAATTTTCGAAATTGCGCGCTGCACCCCCTTTCGATCAAATAGTAACAAAAACTTTCTCACCACACGGTTTAGTTACGTACTAAATAAACAAATTGTAAATAATTAATAAAATACTGTGTATAGACCAACGACATTTAACTACTTACGACAAAGATATTTATCTCTTTGGTGTAGACGAATTGTTTGTCAACTCATTGTGATTTATTTCATCACCTTTTAGGATTTGTAGGTATGTTATTTTCCCATTTCTAAACTAATAATCATGTAAGTATAGATATTTAATTGTCGTCAGCAGCGCCATCTTTTGAAATTGGTTTGATTTGTGATTTTTAAGTAATCGTTACATTTTTTTGTTACATAATTACAAATATAAGTAGGACACAGGTCATTGTGTCCTACTTAAATTGTGTGAGAGCGTGTAGTAAGTGTATTATAAATAGTGTGACATTAATTTATGTTTGCCATAGGGGCAGGCGCAACAATATTCACAAAATTATTATTATTGCCAATTATAAGATGTAAGACTTAGTTAAGACACTTACTCTTATAATAGTTTTTATTTCAATTGTATTCATGTTATCAATTTGATGTTTGTGTAATTTGTAATATGCTGTTTTAGCTTGTTTATAATATTTTATTTTATTCGCTATCTACGAGTATGTCGGAATCTTGTAATTAATAAGACCATTAATACCTGCGTTATGTACGACGTCAACAAAGATTTGATAATAATGCTTTGATCGAAGTTTGTCAGTCAGCGTTAAAGGATGTGCTATATTCATATAATATAGCAAAACGTAATGCTATATTATAATATTATAATATTTTTATTGCTATAATATAGCACCTGAAATTATATTTTTACCTAATATTCGCTGATCAATTGCGATTCTTATTTGTGATGTGCTATTCTACTTATTATGATTCGATTTGTTGGTTACGCGTAGTATTTCAATTTAGGTACTTAAGTATACTTAAAAGTTCGTTATATTATTATATTAATTATTTCACAATTAAATCATATTTGTCCAACACGCGGCATTTTCAAAGAAAACGTTATTATTATTAACAAAAACAAAGCGATTTGCACGTTTACTTGCACCGAACGTAACACTCGGCCGATTTGAATTCGTATGATTATTATTAGATTACTAAAATAGCAGTAAAAATAACGTATTGAATATTTTTGGTGATTTAGAATATTAGGCCTTACGTCTTACGTAATAGAATCCGTAGTAGTAGTTCATACGTCAAACCAAAAACATACGATATAACGAATAGGTCGGTAAAGCAGTCCCAAAATTAGGTTTTCTTGCAAAAAGCAACTTTTAATGTGGTGCATAATAATACATCTCGTAGGCAATAGGTGTCGCTACCGTCTGAAAGCAACTGCCTAATCTACCGTGAAGTTTACACACCGACGAAACTAGATGGCGTTGGTTTACCGATAAAATTATTTTATTGGAAAAATAGCAAAAAATGTTATATATTAATATTATGCGTTATTGTTATTTCTTTATAACATTATAATATATTCGTTATCTATACTAATATTATAAAGCTGAAGAGTTTGTTTGTTTGTTTGTTTGTTTTTTTGAACGCGCTAATCTCAGGAACTACTGGTTCGAATTGAAAAATTCTTTTTGTGTTGAATAGTACATTTATTGAGGAAGGCTATAGGCTATATTACATCACGCTATGACTAATAGGAGTGTAACAGTCGCTAATTAACGCGGGTGAAACCGCAGGGCACAGCTAGTCTAATATAACGATCACCCCTAGTCAGCGTGCTTAACATTGGTTAAGCGCTGCCATTGTTACGTGCAAAGCATGACTTTGTTTTTTGCCGTATTAAATAATATTCAGTCAAGTTCAGCATAACTACGTCACGCTTACGCCACGCAAGCATTTCGCGCCAGGAATAACTGTAGACCTGTAGAGCGACATTTTATAATCGATAATTAAATGTTAACTTCAAACATACACCACACTACACAAAAAGTCTCAAAGTCAAAGTCAAAGTCTCCGTTCTTCTCCGTTTACCACAGTTTATATCTTTTCACCGCTACTCTTGGCGTACACAATTCAGAGTAAAAACTTGCAACAGTTATAGGGATGCCAAAATTTCTAAATAACTTTAAAATTAATTTCATTTTTAATTTTTGTTTTTGTAAACTATAGATATTGTCTTTGTTTCCCCTTCTATTGCCCTTTTGAGATGCTGCGGCACACATACATTTTGTATTTTTTAATAGTTTACTGTGTCATGAAATTATGTTTGTTTTAAGTGTCATTGTTGTTATTTTACGATTGGATGTTCTGTGTGTGTGTGTGTGTCTATAGTGTCACAACAATGGTTTTATCTATCTATCATTGCCGTCGTTGATATACAGGGCACGCTATCTCTTGTCAATTATAGCCGATTTTGTCAAAAGGTAGGACCTTAGCTCGGGTTGACTGGGTCGTGGGGGTGCCGTCAAAAGGTTAACGCATTGCCGTTTGCTGCCTCCAGATGCTGGCTGTGGTGTACGAGACGTTTACCCGCATCGAGCGCGAGAAGTGCCGCGCGCTGCTGCTGCACCGACGGCGTGCGGCGCGGCATGCGTTCCGGCTGCTCGTGTCGCGTCGCGCGCCGCAGGCTGTGCGCCTCAGGCACTTCGCCGGCCTGATGAGGCACTACGCACCGCACTACAGTGAGTTAACACACTTAGGCACAAAATAAGGCAAAAATTCTATCTTTCCGAGTTTTTCAAATTTTTTATTTTTTTATATTAACAGGTAAGCACAGTGCCTTGATCTCACCTGATGTTAAGTGATGATAAGGCCAATGATGAAAGCGCACTTCACCCGGGATCCTCAACTATTGAGGCATTGGCTATCTTATCTTTAGCTGCCGGAACACAACAATGCTACAAACATTGATGTTATGGCGACATATTTAGATAAGATGGTGGGTAGCTAGCCAGGCGAACAAACAAGCCCTACCACCAACCAAACCGAGTACACAAACATGTACCCCCCGCTGGGAATCGAACCCGGGACCTCTGGGTCTTATAACCGTTGGTCTTAGCCACTAGACCACAGAAGCGATTGAACCTATGAACCGATGAACCCTGTCCTGCTGCAAAACTGCCGTATCCGCTACTTTCCTACCTGAGACTACTAATATGTTTAAGTAGGTTTATTTATTTTATATATTTATTATTATTCTCTTTAGTTCTTTTTTTTCTTAGCTTAGGTTTGTTATAATATTAATATAAAAGTAAAATACAAAATCACATACAAATCATAAAAATATTATAAAAAACCTAGCCTAGGGTGTCACCGACAACAGGACAGGGCTCAAGCTGCCGATGGTTAGGGCTGCAGAGACAGGAATGTTCCTGCTCGGACTATCCGCGCCGTGTCCAAGAGTACCGCCTTCTGTATCTGACCCTTGATCAAACCATTGACCGAGAGTCTCTTAAGGTCGAGACTGTTCGCTACCAGACCGTTCTCAGACACGACTATCGGCACAATGATTGTTGACGTCACCATCCCACATGGCGGTTACCTCATGAGTCTTGACCTTGACTTGTCAAGGTACTTGCTGACCTTGTCCTTCTCGGCCTTTACGAGGTTCTCGTCATGTGGGATGGTGACGTCGACAAGCACTGCCCGGCGTTGCGATCGATCTATCAGCACGATATCAGGCCTATTAGCTAGAATTTTATCATTATTATTATTATTTTGCTTCATATACAAGGTCACATTTTATCAACTGCAAATATTTTGATGATAAATTCAACAACATACATAAACTATTTTTATGAAAAAACCTTAAATTTTTATACGCTACTTTTCAAGAAAAATGCCAAAAGACATTTCGATTAAAAAGTAAAATAAAGACTTTCGGTAGTTTCAATTCAAAGAAGCCGAAACAGAGAGGCCGCAATGCCCATTAAATCTCTTTGCACGTGCCCCTAGTTTCATTCAAAGAAGTCGACAGAGAGGCCGCTCGCTCTTAAAAATATTACAATTTTTGTGTCAGGAAAAGTAAAAAAAAACTAGCCTGAATTTTTTTTAAGGCCTTATTTCTCTGATATAATTAGATGTTTTGTCAAAATATTTGCAGCTGATAAAATGTGACCTTATATAAAATAAAGATTATTCAAAAACACAAATGTTGAAAAAATTTCCATGAGCAGGATTTGAACCTGCACCCTTCTGACATTCCGGGTCAGGTGCTCTTCCAATTGAGCTATCGTGGTTCTAACCAGCCCGCCAAAATTATTCAACACTTTTTACTTTGAAAGCCAAAGGCGCCCATTCAATGTCAACAACTACCGTCACTAACATCCGACATTGTTTATTGTTATTACAAAAAAGTACCAAAGAGATTAAATGTCTTTGAAATGTACTATTCTTGTATAGTAACAAAGCAGCGCCATCTAGTGGCGAACTTGTGAAACCAACTTGGTACAGTTTCGCTAAGGCCGCCAAAAGAGCCCTTCTAGTTTAAACAGTCACATTTTATACAAACTAATGTGTTTTTCGTTCCCAGCTGGCCTGGACGTGTACCTGATGTTCAAGCACCTAAACCAGTCGGGCTCAGGCGGGCTGTCGCGCGCAGAGTTCGCGAACCTGTACGAGGTGTTCGCGTTACGCTGGTGCCCGCAGCAGGCGCGCGCGCCGTGGTACGCGGACTCGGCGCTAGAGCCGGTGGGCAGGGCTGCCCAGGCCGCTGTGCGATGGCCATACTTCGAGTACCTTGTTTGTGAGTACCTATTTTTTTTTTATTTGGAAATAAAACAGTGCTCGATCAACCTTCGGTGCGTACGTCGGTCTGCATCGTACTGTTGTATTGCATAGATTAATGGCTTAATTAATGGCTTCGTGCGCTTAGCACATTAATGTCAAAGTATTTTCTTTACAAGTTGTATTGTATTGTAGACAATGTTTTCTTTTTTGTAAATAAATTATCATGAGTGATAAAAATATTTGTAAAATTTGTGATAGGGTTTGTGATCAGGCCAAGATGCCATTATAATATTGTATAATATTACGTATTTATATTTATTACTGTATTATATAAAATTGATACTGTAAAAATATGTGCTCAATATAGGCCTATGGTTACTAGCTAAATGTATAAAAAGGTTTAACACTTGCTCAGTATTAGGTATTACTTATATTATTTTTTGGTAACGCCCGAGCTAATATGTAATTGTATTTTTTACTGTAATTAAAGAGTAATTTCAGTAACACACAAGCTCATAGTTTTCGCTTTTAATTGTAGATTATAATAAATACTTTGTTAATGCTATAAATTAATTAATATAAGGTTAAAACTCACCTATCAGCTTATCACCCACATTTAACATCTAAAACAACGAAAGGCTTTTTAAACATACATACAGGCGATAAATTGGTTTTAAGCCTGCTTTACATCAGCTTAAGGGGGTGCAGCGCGGACGCAAAACTGCGAGTTTCAAGTTTCTTTATGATAGCGAGCAAGCGGCGCGTGGCTGTGGTGTGACAACGGCGTACGACTACGAATACGCACGCACACTAATATCTGTACAAAGTAAGCTGGTGATTTAATTAGAGCAATGTTTACTTTCGTAAAATCATAGGCGTTTGGGTAAAAAATAATAAAAGTCTTAATATTTTCATATTCATATTTTTTAATTGAAAAATAAGACAACAGTGGCCTGCGGAATATCAATACAAACATTTTTATGTCGGATCATTGTTTCATTTGTGCAATATTTACAAAGTTTCTGAAGAAATAAGTTTTTAGTATCATTACTTTTACGTATTGTTTATGCAGTTGCTGGGTATTTGTTTCAAATTCCAAGACAACCATGGCCTTGTGAAAGGATCAAGCTAACCTACACTAGTCCTTTTAATGTATATGACCTATTCAGCACCTAGCACCAGTGACTTAAAAACACGTAAATTTTCGAAATTCCGCGCGGCACCCCCTTAATAAAAAAACTATTACTTAATTAAAAAAAATTGTAACCCCTTTTTTATAAAATATGATATGTTCGTAATCATGTATGGGTATCTTTGTACTAATTGTTATTACCACTACATCACATCACAGAAGCTATATCATATTCCTAACTGGAAGCTATTTATTCATCCTGACGCCAGTGGACGATCCCACTACCTTGGCCTAATGCATTTTGGCGGCTGCTGATTTGACACCTGCCAAAAAGGATCAGGTAAACGTGGTGGGTACAACTACAGCAGCCTGAAACAAGGATGAGCTCAAGCTTGGTCACCCATCAGAAAGCCGCTTAGCTTTTGCGATAGTTACCGATTGCTATATAGAATGTTGGCATTACCATAATGATCTAAGATCTCCCGATACACTAAAACATGGATTTAAGTTAAACTTGATTTAAAAATGATGTTTCATTCCACCAGCTTTTATAACAAACATGAGGCTGTATGAGATCGTAACCATCTTTGGGTATGAGTTGTAATCTATATATTAATATGCGAAGCAAAAACTTTGTACCCGTTATTACGAAACTTGCGCGGGACAGAGTAGTATGAAATTTCGCACACCTATAGTTTATATAGAGAAGGTTATGCGAATGTGAATTTTTAAAAAAAATTATGCATAAAAAATACATTAAATCAACAAAAACAACATTACACACACTACCATGAATTTGACACACACGCATATGTATTTGACACACGCGTATTGTTTGTCTTTAATGCAGCTGACATCTGTCAATGCCAATCCAAACTCACATTCTATCGTTTTTAATTTTTCAATGCTTAGGATATAATCCGTGCAGCCTTAATAAAATTACGGTCGAATTTCGATCACTGAGCGACCACTAGTATTTATTATTACGACCACATCACATCACTGAAGCTATATCATATAATTGGAAGCTTCCATCCTGGCGCCAATGGACTATCCCATTACCTTGGCCTAATGCATTTTGGCGGCTGCTGGCTTAACACCCGCCAAAACGCATCAGGTAAACGTGGTGGGTACAACTACAGCAGCCTTTTGAAGCAAGGATGAACTGAAGCTTGGTCACTCATCCGGGGGCCGGTCACTGCGAAGGTTGCTTAGCTTTTGCGATAGTTGCCCGATTGCGATTGCCTCGACACTGCGGCATGGAGCTACGAGTATTGTAAGTAGTTTTTTTTTGCTTGTTTCATTTTTGAATTTTGGTGACTGCTGTCACAGTGGTAAGGGTTGTACCCTTCGATCAATGAATGTAAAAGATAAAGGATCCAAAACAAAGATGCATCTCGAAAGTAGTCATGTTTGCTCATTTAAATCACCTATACATTTAAATTTCGAATAACAAAATCTGAAAAAACATTGGCTATCCAATGATGCTATCGTCAACAACTTCAGCTTACTATGAACCTTAAATCTTAAATTTAAAGATTAAATTACATTTTTGATCGAAGACAGTACCGTTTATTGCAATAATTAAACACTTTTTTGTAATTAACCTTTTTAAATAAGTATACCATATGATTCACAGACCAAATATATTATTATGATTAAGATATCTCACGCTGTATTAAAAGCAAAGCAATATTTATGTAGAACCTTATAACGGCTATATTTGTTGGTAGTTTCGTTTGGTTGGTACCGAAGATATAAAAGGTCACACTTTATCATCTGCAAATATTTTGACAAAACATCTAATTATATCAGAGAAATCCCCATTCCCATTCTATGCGAAATTAAGAGATGCTCTTTGAGAATTGCAAGGCTCAAGATTCGCTCACTTCTTTTGACGTGGAGCTATAAATTTACGGAGACGTTTATGGAGGTACTAAAGTAGATATATGCGAATGTGATGCACCTTTTTACAACAATTTATAACTCTATTTTTATTATTTTCAATTTTATAAGGTATTGCTGGCACCCGTTTAACTTTTGAAAACGTCTTACTTGACCGCCACAGGTCAGGCAGTGCCTAGTGTGGGGTCATAGAAAATCTCAGCCTCCTTGAAAATTATGCTTATGTTTAGGTAACACTATTTTCCACTGTATTTTTAAGTTTGTAAGTAAGCATTTATCAAATAAATTTATTTGTATTTGTATTAAAATAAGGCCCTAGCATTTAAAAAAAAATCAGGCTAGTTTTTTTTACTTTTCTTGTCACAAAAATTGTATATATATATTGTATATATACATATATATTTATAAGAGCGGCCTCTCTGTCGGCTCCTTTGAATGAAAATACGGTCACGTGTAAGCAGTGAAGGCATTGCGGCCTCTCTGCTTCGGCTCCTTTGAATTGCAACTACCGAAAGTGTTTTATTTTACTTTTTAATCGAAATGTCTTATGGCGTTTTTCTTGAAAACTAACGTATAAAAATTTAACGCTTTTTCATAAAAATAGTTTTATATATGTTGTTGAATTTATTTTCAAAATATTTGCAGTTTATAAAATGTTACCTTATATATGCGAATTCCAATCTGAAAATAAGTACCTATAAGTCGTTTGGATTTAACACCTCACTTAAACCTTTTGACGGCCACAACATAAATGCGTTGCCGTGCCCTGTACGCCAAGCATTCAATTCAGAGTAAAAATTTGCAACAGGAATTGGGATTCCACAATTCTTCCAAATATCTTTATTTTGTTTTTAATTGACAATACTATACTATAGTATTGTCAATCCTAGTTCTCGTTGGCGTACCGGCGCTATATCGCTTGTTGTTTATAGCCGACTCTGGCGTGCTTGTATGTCACGAAATGAAAGTAATTTCATCCAGAATCCTCAATCACCTGACGAAATAAAAACACCATAAATCACCATAAAACCGGATGTTTTAAAACGTGTTCTTAAGTTAATGTTGTTACTTATGTTATTTCATGTAAGATTCTCCTTGTCGTGTCAGTTTAAAAGATGTGTTTAAATCTAGTACTGGAATGACCTGTAACTCGTGCTTTGCCTCTTTCAGACGCCCTGATCGTTGGCAACGGGGTGTCGCTGGTGCTGCGTGTCTGCGAGGCGGCCGGCGATCTCCAGGACAGCGCGAGGCTGCTGTGCGCCTCTTGGGACACCTGGCTGTTCCTCACACGTCAGTATTACCCTAACAAAATTAGTTTTGAAATTAAACAACTTTTACGGATCTACTCGCGTTTTACATTTTACACATTAGTTTTAATTAATATTTATCCTGACGTTTCGAACCCTTTGCAGGGTCCGTGGTCACAGAGAGACTGAGGTGTTGGTCGTCTCATAATTAGTTAGTAGCTTTGTATACCCTCATTTAAATTTTATCAGGTGCGTTCCGTTTTACGCAGAAAGAGCTAACAGTATCTTTTGGTCTGGCCAGCCCCCAACACCATACTGCCAGACCATTTGCCAGACCATCCCATCATACAAAATATTAAATTCCAGAATTTAATATTTTGTATGATGGGATCCCAGGCTGGTGGTAGATACCAACCATCATCTCTATTGAAATTAGAATGTTTTTAATTTCAATAGCTTCGCGTATCATCCTAGGGATGAATCGTTGTTTACTAGCGAGTATTTGGTTCGAAACGTCAGGATAAACATAAATTAAAAGTAATGTGTAATATAAACGCGAGTAGATCCGTAAAAGTTGTTTCATTTCAATATGTACTTAGTGTTCGCGTAAACTTGAGAAAACAAAATTAGTTTTATTATACAAAGTTTAGTTTTACTGTTATTGTAAGTAGTTACTTAAATGTGGTAGCTTATCGGGTAAAGGAACCAGTGTGACAAAAATTCAACACAATTTTCGTCATTAAAAAAAAACATACATTATCATTGAAATTTTACGGTACGACAGCCAGGAAGCAGGTGGTCTGTATCCAACTGTCGCTAAAGACTAAAATCAGTTGCTGACCACTTTTTTAATGTTTAAAGGAAACAAATGTCGATCATCGAACTCTGGTGACATTACCCTAGTTATAATTTTTGTTGTTATTTTTTACATTTGACAGCTTTAAGCTATCCTAAAATTAATAAATCATCACTTCTTGGTAGTTGATGTGAAGGTGTCGATGTTCTGAAGCTCGAATGGTAATCGAACAACACGACCATTGGATAATCGGTCTATTCGTTAGTTGTGTATATGAGTTTTTGTCAGCTCTTCTCGGTCGAAGGCTCTAATCTATTTTTTAGTTTATTTTATAGTTTTGACGTCAATAAGTGCCTGTGCTCAGCGGAGATCGATGGCGCAGTGGTTAACGCGCCTGGTCTGCGAGTGCTGAGGTTAAGCAACTTTCGCAAAGGCTGGTCATCGGATGGGTGACCAAAAATTTATCATCTCGAGCTCCTCCGTGCTTCGGAAGGCACGATAAGCCGTTGGTCCCGGCTGCATTAGCAGTCGTTAACAACCACCAATCCGCACTGGGCCTGCGTGGTGGTTCATGGCCCGTTCTCCCTATCCATCCATAGGGAAGGCTCGTGCCCCAGTAGTGGGGACATAAATGAGCTGATGATGAAGTGCCTGTGAAGACTTTGACTTTGACTTTGAATGCTCTGACCGCAGAAATATCGAGATCCCAGAAGACGTGGTCGACGAGTTTTCCGGGGTAAAATTTATCGAGATAAAGTGTTGTGTTTGTACCCTTATTTTTGTTTATGGTCTAGTGATTTGTTGCCAGTGTTCCTGGTGGAGGCGGGGCTGCGCATGATGGCGGCGGGCGCGGGCGCGTACCTGGACAGCGGCTGGAACGTGTTCGACCTCAGCGTCACGCTGCTGGCGCTCATGGGCGCCGTGCTGCTCACCATCGCGCCAGGACTCTTCATTGTGGTCATATTCAGGCCGCTCAGGTACTAATTTTTGTTATTATTTTGCATATCATCATCATCATCATCATCATCATCATCAGCCTATACTAGTCCACTGCTGGACATAGGCCTCTCCAAGTGCACGCCACCGAGCACGATTCGCGGCTACTCTCATCCAGCTCATGTCAGCCACCTTTTGCATATACATTGCTATATTTATCGTAAACTGAAAATAACACGTTATAATGTTTTTTTAAAATATTTTACTGGTGAGCGCAGTGCTTTCTCACCTGTTGTTAAGGCAATGGTGGAAGCGCACTTCACCCGGAATCCTCATTTTACTAAGGCGTTACAAGTGCTTGTGTTACATAAAGTGTGTGTACACTTTATCCCCCTTATTCATAAAAACTATTTAAGCGTTATTTAGTTAAATATTGTTTTGTCAACGTCACAAACGTTATTTTGAATTTGAGAAAAAGAGACAAAAATAGATATATTATAAATAGTTTTTATGAATAAGGGGGTATGTAAGCATCACACTTAAAGACACATATAGGGACGCATAGAATACACCTTTAAACTTTCAAGTGCATTATTTTTTCGTTGCGCCGAACCACCCCAACATTGCAACTTGAAAACCTTGAATTATTTGTAAAAATATTTCTTTCAGATTGAGTAAGTAGTTAAGTAATAATAGTGCATACATACAGCCAGCCATTGTTGTTGAGCGACACAAATGCTCTGCTCGTATCGTAAGCCGCTTTGTGGCCACTTTTTAAACGTTTTACTACATTTAGTCTAGTGAAACTACGTATCACTAAAATTATGGCAGGATTTTGTCATATTACGTGATTTCAGTGTGAAGACGTATTAAATTAAAATATTCAACATCTTTCGTAACTTCGTGGTATCACTAGGGATGTCCACATATCCCTAGTTTCCTTACTGCCCTGTGACATTTACAGACCAGTAGGGTTACTCTTGATGCAAACTCAATCTCAATACAATTCCAATGCGATTAATATGTATCAATATTGGGATAACTTTCGCAATTTCGGAACGCCCCATCTCGATAATAATTTGTTCACTCAATTTCCACGCAATTTAATTCCAATGTAGCGCTATTATCGCTTTTAAAAGTGCCATTTGAGTTTTTTAGATTTGTGATAGAAAATTGATTATTGCAATTGTGTTTCAAGAGTAACCCACCTGGCACTGACCTGACCTGACATCTACAGCTGGACAAAGACCTTTATCATTGAAATTCAGTCATCGTTACAATTAACGAGTATACGCTTACCAGTCTTGCTACCTAGGTATTATAAGCTACCTTCTGCTAATATTATTAGTATTAAAAAAAAGTAATTTAGCAATGGTACTGTGCAGGCTGATGCGCCTATACAAGCTGAAGAAGCGCTACCGCGACGTGTTCGGCACGCTGGTGCTGCTGTCGCCGCTGATGTGGTCGGCGGGCAGCGTCATGCTCGTCATGTATTACTTCTTCGCCATCGTCGGCATGGAGCTGTTCGCGGACTACGACCTCAAGAACTGCTGCGTGTAAGTATAACTTAGGCGAACAAATATGTATAAAACTATTGCGTTCCATTTTAATTAAAGTTTTATAACAGCTATTAAAGCAAACTATATATTATAGGACATAAGTATCGTATGCATACTTTTATACCTGATGTAAGACAGATTTGCACTAGTAGTGATCACTGGCTGATGGCTATCGCGATGTTAAATAACCGCAGAGGGAAAAACAATATTGGGCCCGAATGAGATCCCTGTGGTAGCTCGGACGAGTATTCATCAAAAATCAGTGCGACATAATGGAGACTCTTTCATTTGTTATTACTAAGATTAATGCAGCAGATATCACTAAATGTCACTAAAAGTTTTTGAGTTGAATAATGTAGCTCACTGTATCAAATGCTATTATAAAATCTGTCTGCTTCTTCAAATGTATACGACACGGTAGTGTCGCCGACTCATTTATTCCCCTATTTTCTACAGGAACACGACGGTCGAAGACTTCTACAAGTTCTCGTTGAACAGTTCGACGGCGCTCGGCTACTATTATCTGAACAACTTTGAGAACATAGTGACCAGCGGTGTGACGCTGTTCGAGCTCACCGTCGTCAACAACTGGTTCATACTGATGAACGCGTACGCCACGGTCGCGGGGCAGTTCAGCAGAATATATTTTATGGTAAGACGTTGTTAGGGTCCATAAACCCTTTGGTAGCCACTGAAACGCTGTTAGCACCCCAGTTCCAGGGTAGAGAAAGAAAATAAGAAAGGAAATCTGGTTTAACCAAATTTGTTTGCTTAGGGTGAGAATCCGTCTGCCTCTTTAGTGCTTAAGTTCTCGCGCGATTTTAGGGGAGGACTTAGCTTCGAGTGAAGAAGTCGGGAACGCGCATGCAGGTCGACGTCTAGGTTAACCCAGAGACGTGGCCGTCTACTGCGCCGGAGTGATCTTTATCACAGTGTTTTTGTTTAGGTAGGCAGGATGCATGCAAGTGCTTTTCCTCTGCTTAGTACAAGGACCTACTACTACCTTTGTAGAGGAAAAAGCCTTGAGATTTTTTCCGCTTCATCGCTCGAAGGAGTCGGTGGCTCAATAGTAGCTTGCGCGTTTGTGATTCAACTTTCACAAGGCCCAGTCACCTTATGTGATCGAGATGGATGTTTTACCATGTTGTGCATGTCCGTAGGTGTTGAAGACGCATGAAAACATAATACGTTTAGTTCTACTAGGTCTTAATAGATGGCGTGGCGCGATTCGTCTTCTGAATCGCGCTATCGAAGTGTCTCAGTAAATATCATATAGGCCACGTAATTTGATAATAAACTTTGTTACCTACATCAGATCAAGGAAGCTACTAGTGGTTTCATTTTCAACCCTAATAGTATTCTCCTTTAGTTCAAAGGTTTGATTTTACATTGGTCCTTCGAGTTGGATTTACCATGTTGTGCTTGGTCGTAGGTGTTCTACCTGTTCACGATGGTGGTGCTGACGATCGTGGTGGCGAGCGTGCTGGAGGCGTTCCGCTTTAGGATCCAGTACAAGCGGAGCACCACCAAGCGAGACGGTGAGTGGAGCACAACTTATTTATTTAGCGCAACATTATCTCATTTTCCTGCAAACTGTAATCCAAACCATTTCACTTATGTCATGAAATACAACTTTAAAAAAAAAGATTTATCATATTATTATTATATCAATGTATTATCAAATTCATTGATAACATCACCAATATATATTTTTTTAATATTTTAAGGTTTTGTTAATTTCTAAGCGGTCTCAATAGTCGCTGGCACTACATATTTTCGACCTTA